>JAVHLU010001128.1:0-36939 GCA_036785755.1 Colletotrichum ledebouriae | reverse complement strand
CGCCCTTTTATATTTTAAGTTACTAGGTAATAAGGTAAAATAATTACTAGTTATATATTACTAAATAGTTATATAACTATTAGTAACTAATTAAAAAATAATAGTAATAATTAAAATTTAAGAATACCTACGATATGCTAGGAAAATGAAAATATATTATTCGCTATAACTACCTAGATCTAGTATAGAGAGCGAGAGTAAATAACGTAATAAAAGCGTAGAGAGGCTACCCTATAGTTAGTAACGATATCTATAATAACATAGAGCTATATTACCCTACTAATACGCCTTAGGGACTAAGGCTTTAGAGGGGGGGGGTAATTATAAGGAATAATAATAGGTATAGGATATAGAGCTAATACTATTAGCAAAACATTAGCAAATTAGTAGTAAATATATATCCCCTTAAGAAAACTCTATAAGCTAGAGACTTAGAAGGTTAAGCAATAGTTTAATATAACTACGCATACCTACGTTGTAGCATTCTAGCCTTTCCTAGTTTAGGCCTATAGCTATACTCTTATAACTATAATATACTAGGAAAACGAAAATATATTATTAATATTATAACTACTTAGATCTAGCGCGGAGGGTAAGAGTAAATAATATAATAAAGGCGTAGAGACGCCGCCCTATAGTTAGTAATAATATCTATAACGATATAGAGCTATATTACCCTACTAGTACGCCTTAGGAACTAAGGCTTTAGAGGGGGGGGGGGTAATTATAAGGAATAATAGTAGGTATAGGATATAGAGCTAACGCTATTAGCAAATATTAGCGAATTAGTAGTAAATATATATATTCTTAAGAAACCTCTATAAGCTAGAGACTTAGAAGGTTAAGTAATAGTTTAATATAACTACGCATACCTACGTTTTAGCATTCTAGCCCTTCCTGGTTTAGGCCTATAGCCATACTCTTATAAAAGCTTAATAATTATAACAAAAGCTTATAAAATAAGTACTAAAATAGGAGAGGTAGCTAGACTAAAGAAAAGATTATAAAGGGGAGAAATTCTAACTAGGTTAGAGACCTTAAAAAGAAGACGCCTCTTTATACTTTGAGTTACTATATAATAAGGCTAAATAATTACTAGTTATATACTACTAAATAGTGATATAACTATTAGCAACTAATTAAAAAATAATAGTAATAATTAAAATTTAAAAACGCTTATAACGCGCTAGGAAAGTAAATATACGTTATTTATTATAACTACTTAGATCTAGCATAGAGAGCGAGAGTAAATAATATAATAAAGGTATAGATACGCTACCCTATAGTTAGTAATAATATATATAACAACATAGAGCTATATTACCCTACTAATACGCCTTAGGGACTAAGGCTTTAAAGGGGGGGTAATTATAAGGAATAATAGCGAGCGTAGGGTATAGAGCTATACTATTAGTAAAATATTAGCGAATTAGTAGTAGACCTATATACCCTTAGGAAAACTCTATAAGCTATAGACTTAGAAGGTTAAGTAATAGTTAATATAACTACGCATACCTACGTTTTAGCATTCTAGCCCTTCCTGGTTTAGGCCTATAGCTATACTCTTATACTAAATAATTTATTTAGCTTTATTAAGCTAAACTACTAAAAAGAAGTAATTATAATATTATACTAGCTAATAGTAGGTATACTTATAGGAGTATTATATATAATCCTTATTATTATCTCGCTTTATTATAGAATTTTTAATAGGGGTAGGTTTAGGTATACCTATTAATATAATAAATATACCTATAAGGGTACTAAGCTATTTTAACTACTAGGTAATAAGAGCGCTAAATATTAAAGCTATTTTCATAAGGGCGCGTAGCTTCGCGCTAGTCCATTTAGCTATAATAACCTTAATAAGGGTATTATAAGCCTATATAGGCGCTATATACCTACTAACTACCTCGAGGAAGCACTTAGTCATAATAACCCCCTAGATTTTAAGGATCTCAAGCGACCTCGCGCGCTAATATATAGTATATTACTATTAATACTAAGCGTATAGTAATATAGAGGTATTTACTTACTCTAGAATATAAAGGTATTTATCTTAAATAGTTATAACTATAGTAGGGTCTATAGGGGTAATTAACTACTTAAGCGCTTATATAAGGGATTAGATGGAGGTATTCTTAATAGCTATAAAGTTATTCTAAATAACTATAAGTAATAAGGGGTTAATAGTATAATATATAAAGTTCTAAATATTATAGTAGCTACTAAGGAGAGAATTTTAAGTCTCCTTAGTAATATTATAGTTAGCTACGCGCGTAATATACTTATTATAAATATTATTAACTATAAGAGGTAGTAGAGGTAGGGGCTCTATATTATTTAGGTTTTAATATATATAGCGCTATATAGCTTATTTATTATATTTATAAATATAGGTTTTATTAGCTTTCTTATTATATTATATAGTAAGCTTATTAATTATTAGAGGGCGCGCTATATAGTATATAAGGTTAGATATAGGTTAACTACTTAAGTTAATATAATCCTATACGCCTACTTAAAGGGTATAGAAGCGAAGCTATAAATACTAAGTAGGCTAGTTATATAGCTTAGAGAGATAATAAGTATATATATATATAGCTAGGTAGTAGTAAGGTTAGATTAAAGCGCTATATTAGTAATAAAGAGGAGTTAAATAGAGAGTAGAGAGGAGGGCTAAAAGGAGCGCTTAAAGCTATTATAATATATTAGGGGTTATATAGGAGAGGTATATTATAAGTAAAGTTAAACTAGCTAAGAGCTAGGCTTTTAATTATTATAATAAATATAAGCGCTTAAGGGGAGAGTTATTATAAAGAAGGGTATATAGGACGAAGTCTATAATAAAGCAGTATATATATAGGTATCTATAGAACTAACTATAGAAGAAGTCTCTCTAAATAGCGGTATACGAACCGAAGGGATATATATACCTGCTCTAGAGCAGGTAGGACCCCACGTGACTATATAGGTAGGCCCTATCCCGCACGATAGATTCCCTAGAGGATAATCTTTTTGCGTTAAGAGTCTGGTCCTTAGTGCCTATAAACAATCGTGGGATAGCTACTCTTCGGACTAAGTTGGGCTATATTCTCCTTAACTATATAAAGGAAAGCCTACCCTCGGTTCTCAACGATATCTAAAATGAGCTGTCCCGGAGAGAGCTCGAACTCAGACGACTTAGGCAGCTAAGACTAACGCCGCAAGATATAAGGGGTTACCTTATGGAGATTGCTGAATAGTCTCAACAGCTAATTCATGATGGCATCAACGGTCGTTATATAGAATCGTTCTTTGGAGGATTTAGTGGAATACATAGGAAAATCCGGTCTCAGCTGCGTAATTACAATCAAGCCCTGTAATAGTTTCTATCCGTTTCCGGCTCTGCATAGCGAGTAATTTAGAGACTTTCTAACTCCCGCAATAGCTGTCTTTCCCGGACTATTTTAAGGAATATTTCGAGGCTTATGCTTATAGACTGCCCTCTCCTAAGGTCGTCACTTAGTTGGAACCATCTGCTGAATTAGAATATTAAGCGGCCGCTAACCAAGGTACTAAGCTGCCTGGGTTCATCAATATGAATCTCATTATCTAACTTTTTTTTTAGAAATAAGCTAAGCCCTAGGAGCAGATAGTAGAGATTCATCTTGGGTTAGTTATAAATTTTGCAAAGTCCTTTGTAGAAGAAGCCCTTGAACACGCAGTCAGACGACTAGGTCCAGATAGCACGACGGTATCTATTCTTTCTAATTTTATGGACACCTTTTTTGAAAGAAGAGAGAAAGTTCTAGCTAAAAAAGTCGAGGAACTCCTACGGCCTTTCACGGAAGGGTTCGCGTTGCCTTTGGATAGCGAGTTCCACGAGGCTTTGGATAGGAACGCAACAGACAAGAGCGTTACTTCTGTTCTTGACGCGCCTCCTCCAAAACGGAAAGAAAAGACTCTATTCTCGGTTCAGCGCAAGAGCGAATTCGGTACAGACCACGTTGTCGAAAAAATGCAGATCTTCTACAACGTGAGCGAACCATGTTCGTCGCAGGTGATATTCATGACTGACAATTTCCCCGCAGATGGCATTGCGAACGTTTACTGAGAATCTGATTAACCTTGCGGTCGAAAGCTGATTGGTATAGGAACTGCCGGCAATCTTCAGACCAAGGACAGTGAACAACGTAAACGACGAGAAGCTTGCTGAGCTTGCAGCCGAGCCCAAAGAAGTTCCTGCGCGTAGACGCAAGTTGAATGAAGATATCGAGCTGCTTCAAAGAGGTCTCGAATAATGTCGCCGATTTAAGCCTAGAGCGACCGCTAATAGTGAGTAGAAGTTTTTGCCGTTTTTATAAAAAACTACTGCTGATAATAGGAGACGCTAACTATTATAACATATTTAGTATCGCCCGCTCCCACCGCAGCATATAACCTCCTGTTGGCTACTACCCCGCACGCGGTGATACTGACGCCATGCCGCACTCGATGGGATAGTGTGACCGTCGTACAGGGGTGTGGGTGGCTGATGCTGCATCTGTCCCAAGTTCCCAACATCTAGCCGCCTTTGTCTCTCATGGCCAGGCTGTGAAGACCGCGGCTACACAGCCTGTTCGGCGTGCAGACTGGTCCGACAAACAGCCGCTGTTATTGGTCAGCATCTGCTCCGCCGGGTCCCAATGACACGAATGAAGCCGCAGCACTCGATACAGTTATCAGGCTGCTCAGCGCGATCCTGTGATGCATTACGAGCGTATCGCCCAGGCTACCCCTAATTCTCATCTTGGCCAGGCCATGTCGGGTAGAACTTGGAAGTGGTGGAACTCCGGCGTGGGAGGACTTGGTGCTACGTTATGGTGCGCGCCTTCTGCATTGGTTGATTGGCGCCTGGAGCAGTCTCCAGCGAATCGCAGTTGCATCTTGTGTACGGAGTACCGCTGCACGCCATGCGTCGGCGGCCATGAACACTCACGGAGCGGGCCGCAGTGGCGGTTTCATGGGCGGAACAACATAATTGCCGATCTCCGTGTGTCCCCACCCGCCAGCCCCCTTATTACCGGTCTCCTTGTCCTTTATATTACGTGCTAGCCCCGTCATCCACATATAACCTTTCGCCAGTCCCCATTTACGCCAGCGTTTCGCATCAACTCCTGCTCGTCCCGTATCTCATGCACACGCTTGCATCGGCTGACTGACCTTGTCTTCGGCGTCCCGGCCATTCGACCGCTCTTGACTGCTTGCCTGACTTCTCGCGCGAGTAGGACTGGGATCCCGTCGGAACCCATCCAAGTTATGACCTTCGCATAGCGTCTGACTTGGATCTGTCGCCCGTCGCCCTGGTCAGTCTACTACTTGCAAAAGAGTCCCCAATGCACCTCGAGTTGGATCGGGATCACGCCCAGACCCGTCTTTATCCACAGCGACCCGTGAAAGAGAGAGCCAAATGGCAGAAAAGCACAAAGATATTATTAAGGTAAGTACCCACCGACCTGTTTTCAGTCCGCAAGTCCCTACGCGTGGACAACGAGGAGGTTGACTTCCAGCACACACGATATGTCACCCAGCATCAGCATGGGTTTGCCGAAACCGACCAATGTCTACGCCGCGCTTGAAGATCAAAACGGACGAAAGCACGAATTGATCAATCAGGCTTTCAGATTCAGCGTGGCGCATCTCGCGGAAGGATCCTTCTGTCTCCGCATTAGCAACACTATCACTGATGGTGACGTTAACGTTACTGCTATCTACCTGCAAATCACACCTGACCGCCTCGCTTCGCTGCGCTTCAAGTTTTGTCAAGCGAATGACGGAGGCCCACCACACTTGGACAATATGCGTCGACAACTGGGCCTCAAGGGCGACCTCATTCGCCTGTGGTCTCGGCTGCGTAGCGGCATCCACGCACAGCTGATCGTGCCGATGGACTTCCCTGACTACGAGGCTCTCGGCAGCCCGGCTCGACGTACCTACGATCATCTCGCCTCGCTCGCGGCCTCCTCGTCGTTCGCCCTGTACCTTCCAGCCAACACATGGTCGAAGCAGCTACTGAATACATGTGCCAAGGCCGTCTCGCAATTCTCAACGTTGGAGGGCAAAGAGCTTGCCTCTTATCACCGTGCAATAGATCTGCAGAGGCTGTATAGTGGCAAGGGTGGCAAGGCGCTCGACATCGGTGAATACGACAGATCGACAAGCGGGCAACACAACAGATCTAACTCACCGGAAATGACCGACTCAGATGCGGCGACTGTTGACTTCGACATCGTCCCGCGTCATCAAGGCTCACCCCCGCAGTATGATGAGTGTGTCACCGATCGGGAGAAGTTCATGTCGATATCGAACAGGCCGGCCGATTGCAATGGAACCCCCCTCGTTGACTGTGCACTGCCGAAGTACCATGAGACCGAACAGTCGCGTATTATCCCCAAAGCGTCGAAACGCGTACGCCAGAGTGGGAGCGAGGAAGTACCGCAACCGAGATCCAAAAGAATGCTCTCACAGGGCTCATTCACCACGATACCTGTGACGGCGTCGACGCGAAATGCTCGACGCCTGGAGGCAAAGGCGACGTTTCAACTCGACGACGCGGACGTAGACGGCAATATGCTGCTTCGTGCCTTGATGCGCCGGGTCGAACAGCAGGATGAACAGATTAAGCAGCTACGGAAAGTACAGGAGCAAGAGCAGCTCAGGCAAGAACAACAGATCAAGCGACTAGAAGATGAGGTCGAGGAACTGCGGAGGCAAAATATGGAACTTGATGGACGTCATCGTAAGGTGGAAGATGTCTGTGACATTCTGGAGGACCAACAAGGCCAGGTCCAGGACGAATTGGAGAAGTTCGAAATCCGGATCGGTGAACTGCAAGGGGATTGTGACGAGCTTGAGCAGCGAATGCCAACTATACATGACGTATTGGAAGACTTGGTGAGGGACACGCTGGAAGATTGCAGGAGCGATTTCGTGAAAGAGGAATTAGAGGATCTGTTCAGCGAGTTCATGGCCAAAGAGGCTGAAGGAAGTTTGGCTGGGCGATTGAGAGAGTATGTGCGTAGGAATGTTGAGGCTGAGGTAGCCATGATGAAGGCGAATATGCGCGAAGCTTTACAAAGATGAGCATAGCATTGTTCGGGCACGTGCAACATAGTGCAGCGGTTCTGGTCCGGCGCTGGCGTTGGGGCTGGTGATTATAATTAGTCGTCGCATCCAAATATCCGGGACGAGTCGAGCAACGAGGCTAGGTTCTGAGCCAGGTGCCTCCGTGCAGATCAACGGTGATGGTAAGGCGCGACACACATGCACTCCAATGGTCGCCCACGGTACCGCATGTAACAGGCGAAGGATGCCACTGAGCATTTCGAGAAGTGCCTATGGTCGGATGTACTGTGTAAGAGCAAAAGACCTAATGCAGGGAGCCGCCATGCTGTGTATTGTGGGCTGCGTCTCGGAGTCAGGGTAGTTGAGTGTTAGTTTCGGGTTTGGCCGTGGCCGTTCTACGCCCACGGTGTCGCTCAACGCTGTTTCTTTGCACGACATTAATAAAGGTCTTGCGACTCGACATCCAAGGTCGCAAGAAGGTCCTTACCATCATATGCTAGCTGCGTCCGTCCACAATACCCACCGCCGGCACCGACAAAACCATGACGCCTTCGTCTGAGGGCGGAGAACGAAGCGGACACACGGCGACGGCGAGACCCCGACATATCCATGTCGGCAACGAGGAAGGGGACAGCGAAAGGAGCAGAGTCAGTGATGAATTTGTCCGGCGAACTCATTCTCGATACCTGAATAAACAGATGACGGTCGAAGAGCAACCCAAACAACTCGATAGACGCTGTATAACATCTTTACTCGAAGCTTTCTTACCCTCTTCACCAATTTCGCCCCGTTCACTCTACGCGGTGACTGCCATCGCGTCACTCCACAACAAATATGAGGCCGAACGCGAAAAGAGATTCAAACGAGTCTTCACCGGTCAAGGACAGCGTCTCAAGTTCGGAGACAATTCTTTGATGAGCAGTCTGGAGGCAGACTACGATAACCTCGCCAAGCAGGCGCCACCTCTGAAGGACGGTTTCGAGATCCGTTTCCTGATCCTCGGCGCCGGTCGCTGCGGAATCCTGTTCGCCTATCATCTGATCGCGGCCGGATTCGAGCCGTCCGAGGTCGTGGTCGTCGACGTGGCTCGCGGTTTTGGCGGCACGTGGTACTGGAACCGGCACCCGGGCTTGACGTGCGACCTCGAGGGGCACTGCTACTTGCCGCTGCTCGAGGAAACGGGCTCCCTCAGCACCGCTACTCCAAGGGCGAAGAGATCCGACGAAACGTCGAGGGCATTGCCGAGAAGTTCGGCATCCGGGGCATGTTCTGCACTCAAGGCAAGGGTGCGGATTGGGACGACGTTCAGAAACGGTGGGTGGTCAAGCTCGAGCGCGATCTGAGCCCGAACCATTCTGATCTGAATGTTGAGTTCACCGTCAACGCCCAGTTCCTCAAGCCCACGGGCGGCATCTTCTACTCCCCCAGCGCCCCCGACGTCCTGGGCTTGGAGACCTTCATGAAGAACCGGACCGTCTTCCACACAGCGCGCTGGAACTACGAATACAAATGGCGGCTCCCAGTCTTGGCTCGACACGGAGAAGCTGCGAGACAAGAGAGTCGAGATCATCGGAACGGGAGCCACTGCAGTCCAGGCCGTACCAGAACTCGCCAAGTGGGCCAAGCACCTGTACGCGTTCCAGCGGACGCCGTCCTCCTGCGGACCTCGCGAACAGGTGCGGACGACACCCGAGAGCTGGGAAGAGGTCGCCGGAAAGCCGGGGGTGGCAGAGCGAGAGGATTGAGGAACCCGAACAAGTTCCTCAACGACCACCCGAAAGGTCACCACCGGCGACGACCGACCCTCTCCAGGACGGATGGAAGCCGCGCCCGCCAGATCTCGTGGCCGATCGGCAGTCCGCGCGCCAAGGACGTCACCGTCGCCAACGTCCAGGACCACGTGCGTCGCCTCCTGGAGCTGGACGCGGGCATCTCTTCCAAGCTTCGCGAGCACGTCGAGCACGAGGTCGAAGATCCGGAGGTGGCCGAGAAGCGGAAGGCCTGGTACCCCGCCTGGTGCAAACGTCCGACTTTCCCCCAGTAGTACCTAAACTCCTTCAACCGGCCCAAAGTCTCCGTCGTCAACGACGACGGCCGCGGTATTTCGGGGTGCAATGACTGTGGCATTCTCGGCAGCACAGGAGACTCAAAGGAGTACGAAGTTTGTGTCCTGGTATTGGCGACGAGGGTTCGCCACGACGACCGACGTCGACGGGGATCCCGCCCAGGTGCTCGGCACACCGATTCAAGGTCGAGGCGGCCGCAGCTTGACCTAGACATGGGGAGCGGGCGATTTTGCTACCTTCTTCGGCGCGGCCACCCACGACTTCCCGAACCTGCTGATCCACGCATCCAAGGGCTCGACCGGCTCGGCCAACTACACGTACTCGCTGACCATCACTGCCAAGACGGTGGCGCACATTGTGAAGAACGCGGTTGAGCAGGCGTCAGACGGTTCCGGGGTGGCGGTCGAAGTCAGCAACGAGGCGGAGCAGCGCTAGACGCAAGACGCGCAGCGGTACCCCCCTGGTATGCCGCGGTGCCCCACTGCACTCCCACCTACTTCACTGACTACAACGACCCTGCCGAGACTCGCCGCAGAGGGCCGGCCGTGAGATGGACGCTGGGAACGGTGGAGTTTGAGAAAGCCGTTGATGAATGGGCCAGTGGTGGTATTGAGGGCCTCGCCGTGCAGGGCTAGATGTGGAAGATCGCCAGACGTGATGTTAGTCATGCTCCATCCATATACACAGCATCAGCTTTGATCGCATGCTTAGCCACTGTGCTCGTAAAGATGGGATCTGTCTAAGTCAATGATGGATTGTTTAGAATGCATTCGATATGAAAACTGATATGATTTGATTGGAATATGCCTCGGCTATGCTCATTCTCAAATATTTGCTTCTAACAAGTTCTTCGTATATACAATCGTCCACTCACGCACCGTATCTCGGCTATGCATGTCTGATCTGAGCTGGCTTGGTCGTCTGGACTGGTTCCGCCGGCGCCGCTTGAGCAGTTGGAATCGGACAGAATTTCTTCTTTATCTGTTCGACGTTGCCTGTGGTGTCTAGCGAGCCAAGCAGCGTGGAGAGCTCGCCCATCCTCTGAGCTATCGAAACAAACATGCCGGCTGGAGACAGAGTCAGTTGAAAAATCTTTAGAAGAAAAAGCGGTAGGTGTAGGCGACTCACCTTCGGCGTGCCAGAGGTAATGGCAATGGAACGCCCAGACACCGGGATTATCGGCAAGGATGCGGATGACGATGTGCGAGTATCCAGGGATGGTGACCGTGTCCCGACGCATGGGGTTGTCGAAATTCCACGTCGTCTTGCTCTTTCCAAACAAGCCTGCGCCCCAGCCGACGATTTGAAAGTTTTGTCCGCTAACAACTTGTCAGGATGTGTCCATGGAGATTTGTTTCCGACAAAAAAGATGAAAAAAATGACTTACTGCAAGTGCCAGGGGTGGACCATCATGGCGTCTGAATTGACAACAATCTGAGCCGCCTTGTCATCCTTGGAGACGAGGACGAATTGGTCCTTGCCGAAATCCAACTTGGGAACCACGGAGTTCAAGTTTTCAGGCGAGATATCCTGGTCTAGGACCTTCCACAAGGTCGCATCGTCCTCCAATGGCGTGTAGAGCGTCTATTGCATTGCGGTCAGTCTTCCGAATTCGTACCAATGCATTCTTGTATCTTGGTCCCACTCACATCGTTGACATGCGTGCGCACCACATCCCCAACCTTGTCTTGCCGGAACGTGAAGTAATGGAAGTTCCTTTCGCCAGGAACGTAGGCCGTCTTCTTCCGCACGGGCTTCGGCAAGTCGAAGGGCAGATCCTCGCAATGATCTCCCCAAGGTTCCTTGCCGAAGCCAGGGGTGGCCGTGCTCCTCAAGTTCCAGGCCTGACCCATCGGCGGTGCGCCAACGTCCGTCTCATCGTAGGACAAGATGGCCGTCGCGCCAAAAGGCGCGCCATGCATGCCGGACTTGTGGTTCTTGTGCGACATGTGGAAGCACCTGACGGCGGCGTCTGCGCGGATCAGGTAGTTGCCGGCCGTCTGGTTCGCGTTGACGATGACGGAGTAGCGCTGGCCTGGATTCATGTAGACGCGGGTGGTGGCGATCGGGTTCACCTCGACGCCGTCGATCTCGACGATTTCCAGGGTGTGGTTGTCGACGGTGACGAAGATCGGGGTCGACGTGCCGTGGTTGATGAGACGGAGGCGAGACTTGGAGCCGCTCTTCACTCGCGTGTTGTACAGGGCGCCCCACGTGCACTTTGGCGAAGGGTCCCTCGCTGAGTTGTGCTCTGCCATGTTGTGGCCCTTGTGGTCCTTCATGTCTGCCATGTTGTGTTCTCCAGAGGCCTTGTGGCTGCCGTCGTTGTGCTCAGTCAAGCTTGAGCAGTTGAAGGTGTTCTTTCCGTTGATGATGATGTTGTCCGGGGGAGGTTCCCGACCCGGCCTTTTAGGAGCCCAAGGGGGAGTGGCACTCAAGTACTGGTTGAGAAGCTTCATGACATGTTAGATTTCCAGAACGGAGTGACGACTGGACGCGATGGGGCTTACATTTCCTCCATATTCATGAAACAGGTCACCCACCATGACAAGCTTGTCGTCATCGACAGGTGGGATTCTCTCATCCGGATCATGAATGATCTGAGAGGTGGGTCAGAAATCAATACATGCCATTGCGAGAGTGAGAGTGACGAGTCGGAAGAGTGCTTCCTTACCAAGGGGCCAAAGAGTCCATCGGTGACCTGGACTGTGACATGAGCATGCCACCAGAAGGTACCCCGCTGGTCGGTGAGATTGAACTCGTACGTGAAACCTTGGCCGGGCGGGATCGCGCACTGAGTAACGCCGTGAACGCCGTCCATGTAAACGGAGTTTCTCTGATCGATGCCGTGCCAATGAATGGTGGTGCTTTCCTGGAGCATTTGGTTATTCACCGTCACACGGATCGTGTCTCCCGTGTTGGCCTCAATGAGGGGCCCAGGGGACTGGCCGTTGACCAAGATCATGGACTTTTCGTAGCCGTCGGGAGAATGAAGCTGTCGCGTAATGTTGAAGACGTACTCCCGCATCGTCGTCACGTTTGAAACCTGGAACCCGGTCTGCAAATCAAACTGCTGCTCCGGCGTCAGCTTGGCCTCGGGCGTCTGCGTCGGGGCCAGGCTCGTGGCGATCGTCGGCGTCACCTCCGGGACCGGCTCGGGTGTCGGAGCCGGTTCTTGCGGCGGCTGCTGCTGCTCATCCGCATGGTTGTCTCCGTCGTTGTGAGCCTCCTCCGGCGGTGCCGCTTTAGACTGAACCTCGAAAAATTGAAGGAAGATGAGACCGAAGAGCAGGATCATCGACAGGCAGGTGAGGCCGAGGATCCACTTGAAAGACCTCCGACCGGCAGGACGGCGGTAAGCCGCCTTCTCGTCAAGTTCTGCCGAGCTAGCTAGCAGAGTGTCGCTCGGTCGGCCCTCAACGTCGGAATCCGTGGACGATCGGGCCCTGAGCATGGGTTCATGCTCCCGCGCCCCGTCCCGCGGGACTAGTCCGGAAGCCATGGTCGCGCTAGAAGACAAGGTCGAGATGAAGAAAGAAATAAAAAACACAAGATACTTCCAAATGTACGAAGATAGGAATCCGTAATCAGAATGTACGAAATGAATGAGGACCGGCAGCAAGAGTGCTCGGGTCAGGTCTATTAGCGACGTGGGTTCGCCATCGACTTTCTGAGGGTGGGTTGTTACTGTGAAGTAATAGCGGACACGGGGTAAAGGGGGGCAAACGCCGGGATCAGTGAGAAGAGAACATCCACTAAAACAGGGAAGGGGTCCTCTCTTTTTGCTCTTAAGCGGGCCGTAAGACACTTGGCGGGTAAGACCGTAAGGGGCAATGGAACGTCGGGGTATATGCTAGCCGCAGTAGGTACAAGGAGCACGGGGCGCCTAGCACTTCGTTTTCTGCATTACCCCCTTAAACCGAGGACGGTAGTCTGGAAATTTCGACGTGTCAGAGGCGTGAAACTTGTCAGCAAGCATGATTGTGCCGAGACATTTGACTTCCTGTCACTGACAGCTTTGCGCCGAAAGATCAGCTGAGGAACCAAAAATCGAACACTGATTACTCGGCGGAATCCACGATTTGCTTTGCTTCAGACTGTTTTTCTTCACGGAATAGTGTTTGTGGTTTCCATCGCGGAGACTTACAGGGGCCCTTGTCTCCGTGATCTGCGCACGTACTGGCGCGCGGAAATCTGACCACCTCGCCCTGAAAGCTGCCAATCCGGCGCGCTGTTTCATACCTCCCGCAAGCCGGTGTCGTCGCATGTGTCCATTCGCACCGCGTTCGCCGACGACTGAGGTTGGCGACCAACCTGTGGGATATTTGTCTTTTGATCGGTAGGTCCGTCCGTGATCCGAAGTTAAGCGGCATTTTACAGGCACAAATGCCATTTCTATCCCGAGAAACTCTCTTCCAGCACAGCACAGCACTATGCGTACCTCAGCGTGAGGTGGTTGCAGAACGAATACCTCAGTGCACAGGACAAGTACAGGCCGAGTTATCAATTGCTGTGAAAGCACCCCACCAGGAGAACTCCATCAGGCGTCGGAGCGGCGGAGCAGATGCTTCCACCTTCCTCTCTTGGAATGCATCGTCAACTGGTCACGAACGTCCCTCTCTTTGGCGTGAATTTTTGCCGGCTCAAAAACGTTCACAAATGTAAGGCAATGTTTCTCTCACTAATGCATCGCCAGTATCACTCTAACACTTGACATCCGACTGTGACGGACCGACGCATGACCAAGCTCCTCCCACGGAGCTTTTTCCTAAGTACGTGTATTTTCTTCCAGACTATTATTCTTCACATTTGATTACTTGTCTAATTATCAGCATGTTATTCACATTATGAGAACCGCGTGTTCTGTCTCTCATCCATCAAAGCATTAAGTACCTCGAAAGCTCAAGAACACTACCTGTACTTCAGATACTCGGGCGGAACCGTCGGCCAGTGGTCCACCCCGTCCTGGATAGCCATGCTCATGCCGCCCTGGAGATGGCTCTGGACATGGCAGTGTACGAGCCAGGCGCCCGGGTTGTCGACGTGATACCGCACCGCCATCCAGGTCGGCCCTTGGAGGGCCGCCGGCGTCGTGAAGCCGTCGCGACGCGGAGGGTCGACGAAGTTGAAGCTCCCGGGCATCTCTTTGGCCGCCTCGGCGACGCTGTTCCACTTGAACACGCCGTCGCCCTGCCCGAGCAGGTACATCTTGTTGCCGTGCTTGTGGATCGGGTGAGGCGGCATGGGGAAGGCGCTGGCCTGGAAGACGATGTCGACCCAGGTGTTGTTCTTGGTCGTGATGGTCACGTTGTTGTGCCGCTCCGGGTCCGGGTGGAACAGGAGCGGCGTCTCGTTGTCGAGACCCATGGGGTAGATGGTGTCGTTGAGCGCCCAGTTGTAGCTCTGTCCGGCCACGTGCATCGACACCTTGACCGTCTTGTCGGCGGCCGGCGCGACCGGGGCCGGCGGGAACGCCTTCATCTTGGACTGGTCGAAGAAGCGGACGCCGGCCGTGGTGTTGGCGCCGATGTCGTTGATGTAGCCCACGGACGGCGCGTTCGCCGGCGGGGACGCCTGCCTGGGACCGCGGTACGACAGCGTCGCGTAGCCGGCGAACATCTGCGGCATGGTGAGGGACACCATGCGCATGGTGAAGTCGCCGGGCTTGTCCAGCTTCACCATGACGGAGTAGCGGTCGCCGTTGGTGACGTCGACGGCCTCGACCTGTTGCGGCTCGATGTAGTCTCCGTCGACGGCGTAGATGTACATCGGGTGCTCGTCGATGGAGAAGACGCCGGTGATGAGGCCGAACGTGCCGATGAGGTCAAAGGCGACCCACGTCTCCTTGGCGCCAGACGATTTCACCTCGACGATCTCGCGCGGACCGTTGGTGGGAGTACACGTCTCGAAGATTTCGGGAGGGATCGCAGACAAATTCGTCTGTTTGCCCCTTGCTTGGACACTGGCAATGACGGAGGCCGGCAAACATCTGCCGAGACGTTAGACGCCGGGGTCAAAGGGGTGATCTCTCGCTCCATGGTACGCTTACCCCTTGGCAGTGAAGGCCGTCTTGTTGCCCAGCTGCAGGAACAAGCGTTGCTCGGCCGTCAGGAGCGAGGCTATATTTTCGGGCGCCCAGCAGTCGACGCGCCCCTTGCCGTTGATCAGGATCGAGTCGTAGCAGGGTGTCTCGAGGCCCGAGGCGACGTTGATGTCCCATCCCCGTTCTGATGTGACGTGTCGGTGGTCAGAGAGCACGAGGCTTGACTGCAGCCTCGGCCTGCTTCATGGCGCGGACCGACGCCGCGTCCTTGGAGATCTTGTCGAAGGGCCTGGGGGCGCCAGACTTTGGATGCACGACAATGGGGCCGTACATGCCGTCGTTCAACTGGCTGCGCTGGTGCGAGTGGTACCAGTACGAGCCGGGCTGCGTCGCGGTTCCAACGGTAGACAAACGTCGAGCCGGGCCGGATCTGTCTCTGGGAGAGACCGGGCACACCGTCCGACCAGGGCGTATGCAGCATTTCGATACCTGCGCGGCGTCAGTTTATCAGGACACCCCGTTACCGGCGGCTTCGTGTAGGTTGTTCTGCTTACTATGGTAGTGTACGGTGGTGTTGAACGGCATCTTGTTGTGCACGGTGACCACAACGTCGTCTCCGTGGTTCACCTCGAGCACCGGACCGGGAAACTGGCCGTTGGTCAGGATCATCTCCTTCGCAAAGCCATCCGGGGCATGCTTCTCCCAGGTGAAGGTCAGGTCGAACGTCTTCGGCTTGCTCTTGCTGGCGGAAGTCGCCGACAGCACAGCCAAGGCAGCGATCAGACTTTTTCGAAACCACATTCTGAGGATACAAGAAAATGAAAAAGTCCACCAATCTTGGCTTGTGGGAAGCTCGATAACAACACAATCATCTTTGGGAAGAAGGGGTTATAAATGTAGCCCACAGCCGAGCTGCCTCACTTCCGGCGCCAGGAGGGCTTTCCAGGTCTGTCGCCATCGTCGGTGTGAATTTCGTTGACGACGGCATTGAGCCCCGAACGCTCGGTGCATTCCCGACAACCATGCCATCCTGTCCTGTCTTCACGAGGAGACAGACCCTGCATCCGACTCTCGCGTTAAAATTGCGGATGACTTCTGCGGCTGAGGCGGGACTTGGCTTCTGGGCTGGAAACTAGATCGCAATCGGCTAGGCTTGGCTCCCGCATCCTGTCTGCGCCGCGGGGTCGCGTTCCTAGACCCAGCGTGTGCCCGGTGGGGGGGCCATTTCTCGGGTTCCGGCCTGTGCCGCGCAGCCACCAGCATTGGATCCTCGCCGACGCGCTCCCATCCCGGTGCATGGTCGTGGCGCACGCATTTCGAAATTACGATTAGGCAGAAGGTTGAGAGATCTGCCCGAAGATGATCAGAGCTGTTTTTCGACTCCTAGCTTTGTGTGGTCATAGGCTATGCAGCGGTCGCCTAGTTTCCGAAGATGCGTTCTGCCTCAAAATTGGGATATAATGAATTCTCTAGAGGCTGCTCAACAAGTGGGAGGATGGTGGGCTGAGCGAATCCGGGGAGTATTCATACTTTTCTTCTCATTCACCGGCACATGGGATATGCATGTTGAGCTATGCAATCAATGTGGTGGCCATTTGAGCAAACATCATAAACCAGCGTTCTCATAACCATTACTGGGGTCATCCTTCTTCGTCCCGGCCCGATGACACGGGCAAGTGGGGACCGTGCTCCACAAGTTCCCGGTTTGACGACCCACTTCAACCCCGTCATGCTCCGGCGATTTCCCAAAATCGTAAACTAAACTAACACGCCAATAATCTCAGCGGCATCAATCCCTAATGACCACAGCGCTCTTGATGCAGTCTCCTTCTACCGCAACCTTGACCAAGAACTTGGCCGCCGTAGCAACGCTGATACTGTCGCTCAAACGCATCCCGGCACCGTCGCCGCCCAGCGTTTGCACCGCCTTGTCCGCCGGCTGCGGCTTCTTGGGGTCGTCGAACTCCAGCCTCACGGCCCGCACCAGGGTCCAGTCCATCTCGTTCGACCGGATCTCCTTGTCCACGAGGCCGTGGTCCTCGAGCGCGTACTTGATGTTGGTCCACGACATGAAGGCCCTGGACATCCACGGAAGCTTGGCCCAGGAGTCCCCGACGCCGGCGGTCGACATGACCACGATGCGCCGGATCCCGGCCTGCCCCAGGACCTCGCAGGCGTTGGCGCACGAGTCGGCGAGGAAGCGGGCGGGCGAGAGCTGGGGCGCGAAGGGGCTGTCCGACTCGCGGACCGTGTTCAGCGTGACGATGGCGGCGGACGGCGTCAGGGACGGCGCCGCGTAGAGGGCGGTTTTGATGTCCGGCTTGGAAAGCGGTGACCCGGTGACGATGGAGAGGCCGTCGCGGGGGGCGAGGCTGCCGGCGTTGCGGACGAGGGCTACCGCCGTGTGGCCTTGAGAGAGCAACTCGGACACGACGTGCTTGCCCGTCCGCCCAGTGGCGCCGAGGAGGAGAAAATGCATGGTATCAGACTGCGAAAGATGAGAGAGTAGTCGTCTTGCCTTTGCGAACTTTTGAAAATGACCAAGAACAGGAAGAATTCGGTTGCATAAAGATTAAGAGGGAAAAAAAAAAAAAAAGAGAGTTTGAAGAATCATTTAAGCATTGGAGGGAGAGACGCATGCAAGAAACCGGACAGCGGCCAAGATACCAAGAGATCGGGTCCCCGGACGGTTTCTTAGGCCATGTGGGGCCGCCGCAGCGGGTCGGGTGGTTTTCGAGGCTTGTTCTTCCTACAATCAGCAGCCGTTATGCTGATTGGCTCGTTCGCTCCTCATACTGCAAATGGAAACAGCAGGTTTCATAAGAAGATACGTACCGTACCGAGGGACCGCCTTTGGCCCTTTGCACACTTTTGGGCACTTTGAGACAGGGTCGCATCGTCGCTTACACGCGGCAAGGCGGCGTCAATCGACTCAATCCACCTCGCGTCGACGCGAATCGGAATCAAGCAACCCGCGATGACTGGATCCCGGTCAGCTCCATCGAAAAGCTGCGTCTGCCGTCTGCCAGCATCAGGCGATTCCTACAAGGATTGAACACGTTAGCGTCGTCCCATGCTAACTGATCCAGATCCAGGTATAATATTCAGAAGTCCCCTTGCGCTTACCCAGCAACTACTATTTACAAAGGACATTATGTGGCAAAGTATCCCCAAACTTCAGGGCCTTGTGTATGATGTCCCTTCCGCCTAATATGCTACAGGAGGAACATGCTCTGAATAACACCAGCCATTCGGAATTTGCGCGGTTATGTTGTGGGCCAAAGTAACGTTTTTAATCCTTGTGCAGGTATACTTCTTCAGACTTCCCGTGCAGCTGTGCCGCTCAGGTGGCGCAATCAACAGTGACCGAGACTAACAGCCCCCCCACGCTTCATGTCAACGATGCAGAGTGCCAGTGAGTGCTTTGCAGGGATGTTTCTGCAGGGCGGCTGTCGGCGTGAGGACCACCAGAGGAGAGGAGTCCCTTGGTCCCTTGGTCCCTTGGAACTCTATCTAACCGAGGAGGCTGTCGCGCGGGCGAGACATGATTTGACGGGTAGGCAGGCGACCTTCCATAACGAGTGATAAGGCTGATGACCGAAGGAACGCATGCATACCTGCCCTTGCGACTAGCCAGACACCGAGTTCTGGATCACCGCGCCTGGATCAATAGCCTGGAAAATACGGATTGCACTTCACGTAAGCGGCACTGCGGCATGCAAGCCTCCCAGCACCAAAGATACATCACCAGCGCCAACGTCCCTCGTTGCCGCCTGCTGTCGAAGACGCAGCGCCTTGCCTGACATGAAGCCGGACTCAGAATCCGTCGAAAATCGTGCGCGGAACATAAGAGAAAGTCGTGTCCCTGCAGCGGCTCTCTCGAAGCACCCTTGCCCTCTCTAGCCCCGTCGCATCGCTGCAGAAAGATGCTGACAAAAACACAATACGACGACATGTCTTTCTCGCCAGACCTGTTCTCCCTCCTCCACCCGTCCGGTGCCGACAGCCTTGGCCTGCCGTCGGATGGCGACGTCAACTGGGCGTTTGACACGGACACCGACCCGGCCCCCCAGATGCACATGCACTTCTCCGACATTGGGTCCACCGACATCGAGATCCCCGATGTCACCGATCTGCAGCCCCCGATGGACAGTCACTTCCACCTCGACGCCGACGCCGACGTCTTCGCCAGCCACGAGTCGCCCGCAGGCTACCAGATGTCCAACGGCTCCTCCCTGTCCGTGCCAATATCCCGGTCCCGATCAACGTCCGCTTCATCGGCGGCCCTGTTCCAACCGCCGTCTTCGCTTTCGTCGACAGCACCCAACGCCCGTTTCTCGGAGGCCACGGAGGGTCAGATACATACGCAACACCAGCTGCAGCCCAAGCTGTGCACGTCTCAGCAGTGCCTCGCGGCGGCCCTTCGCATTCTGAGAACGCTACACATCGCCCATTCGGCGTGTCTGAGCGCTCACAGAGAGGACCCGACGGCACGGCAGACCCGTAAAATGGAAACGGTGTTATCCATGAACAGGGATGGCGTCGCCGGCATGGGACCAATCTTGGCCGGCCCCTGTTCGGGCAAGTCGCTGGTACAGCTGCTGCTGCTCAGCATCTGCGGCAATCTGATTGCCTGGAACAGCACCATGATCAGCGCGAACCTCGACCAGAGCGACGACCTGTTCTCGCCGGCATCCGCCTTCTCCGCCCACCCCAGCCGGGCACCCAGGGCTCGTGTTCTAGCCCAGCCCATCACCATCGGCAAACACCAGATCGACGGCAAACTGGGCCGCGTACTTCAGACCCAGATCATGGCGGGCGAGATGAGAATCCTGGAGGGCTTGGTCGACGCGCTGTCCCGCCGCTTCTGCGAGGCGTCAAGCGCCGAGGTCGCGTCAAGCGCGTCTCCTACCGGCACGCGTAAGAGAGACGCCGACGGCCAGACCGCTTCTGCCCGGGATATCCACTCGTTCGAGTCAAAGAGTCTCTCCACCCATGTTTATCGAAACATCTTATCGTCTTTACGGACACGACTGGAGCATACGCGGGGTCAGATCTTCTCTCAAGGCTAGCGGTAGGCCGAGCCGCTTCATGGTGACCAGAATGTAAAGTCCTTTATAGAAATAGGATGGGGGAAAGCAGACTACGGGACTGGACGATTGCACGGTGACTCATATGTACACTTAATTCCCCTCTTCTACGCTCGCTCGCATGTTCTGTTCCGAGAGAGAACGAACGGCGCCAGAAAGCAAGCACTCTGTAGCAAACAGCGTCTCCACAGTGCCATACAAGTAATAAACATATGACCACATGGAACTCAAATGCTTCTCATTTTTGTATTCAAACCTGAGTTTCGTCACCAACCAGCCCGTTCGCCTAGTTTCATAGGTACGTATATGACACCAAGGTGCATGCACGAGTGTGCCGTATTCTAGACCCTAGATACAAAACGTGCGGCCCGGGAGTATCATGCTACCACTAGACTTACAACTTTGTTCCTCCATTCTGCAATCTGGTCGAGATTCCATTGTGTTCAGCCGCAGCCGCTTTGGCAGCGAGGGTCTCCTTCGTTTTGCTGAGCACATCGTACGAGAACAGAACATCGATAACGTCGTCCTGGTTCTGCAAGCTCGTGCCCTCCGGGAGGTACGTGGCGGCAATGTCGCGGGCACTCTGCGGCACCGGAGGGCCACAGTTGGAAATCGTCTGGATGGCCGACCCGCGACCGCGCCTGATCTCCTCAAAGAGTTCGAGGCGCGCGCTCATGGTGGCTTTGTCTTGGACCCCATCCAGCAGAACGCCGAGCACCGCGGCATCCTCGATGGCTTGCGAGCCGCCTTGAGCCTGGACTGTTTCGGGGAGACATCCGTCAGTACGAAGCGCGACGACAACGGGCGTGGAATGGTCCACATGGGAGAGAGAGTGAGACCCCCGGGCGGGCTTGCTTACAAGGCAGCATCGGATGAGCAGCATCGCCAATCAGAACAAGCGAGTCCTTGCGCCACGAAGACAGAGGACTCCTGGCAATCAGCTTCCAGAACCGGACGTCCCTGGCTTTGCTGGGAGGAAAAGTCGCGCTAGCCAACCTTGCTCGGAAACGCAGAAGCGCGAGAACTTAACGCGAGAACAGCTTGTAGAGCCTGGCTGAACTCGTTCTTGGCGTAGTCCATCACTTTGCTCGGCTCTATGCCCGCTTGGAAATCTACGCCGGAGGCGACATCAGTAAGACTGTTTTTTCTCTTGCTCTCGCCACAACAGATGAGATGTGTCACGTACCTTCCGTAATGTTCTCGCTTGCGAACGACCGAGAGAGGTAGAGGAAGTTCTGCACCTCGTTGCTTGCAGACCAGCAGAGTCAGCAACTAATCACCCAATGTTGCGCACGCAGCATGACAAGTGAGCAGATTTGCGCTTCTTTCAACGTACTCTCGACATGTCGTGATGCCTTCAGCATCGCCCGTTCCTAGCGCAGCACGTAACTAATATCAGCTCTAGAGCGACCTTTTTCTAAGGGTCGTTCCTCTAACTATAGTTATAAGTAGCTATATTATAGCTACTCTTATTATAATAGAATAAGCTCTATAGTAACTATAAATATAGCCCTATAGGATATTTCTTAATAATTATAAGCCTAGCTCTAACTAGACCCCTAATTATTATTTTAAAATAAGCTTTTATTATTAAAAGTACTTCCTAAAACTTCCTCTCTCCTATTCCTTCTTTCCTCCTTATTATATACTATCCTCTATTATTATAAACCCTCTATTTTTAAATAACTTTAATTATAATATCTTTTATTATTACTATAGTAATATTATATTACCTAATTATATATAAGAACTTTACTACCTAATATATTATAATCTAAGCTAAAGCCTAAGCTATTAGAATCTAGAAGTATATTAACCTAGATAACCCTAAGAGACCTTTATACTAAGGTAAGACCTTATTAGAAACCCTAACTCTTTGTTACAGCGCTGGGTTAGACCTCCCTGAATTTCGGGTCACGTGACTTGCGGGTCACGTGATTACTAAGCGACTCTTTAGCCTTCTAGGGCTATACTAGCTTATAGTTAGACTTTCTCCTTCTTTAACGTAGAATCTACTTAATATAGTATAATTAAAGTATATTAACCTTTACCTATTCGCTATTTATAATACTATTCTATATTTATCTATCTATTCTCTAGAGATAGAAATATAATATCTTAACTAACTACTACTCTAACCCTATTAATTAACTAACGTGAGTATAGCACCTAACTAAGCGCTAAGCTAACTAATCTATACTAACTAACTAACTTAAAATCAATTAATACCCCCCCTCTATTTTATTATTAATATATTAAATAAGTTATAACTAGCTAGCTATAGCTATAAGGCTATAACTATACTTATACTTAATACTAGAAGGCTTCTAGAGCCTTATATTAAAACCCTTTAATACTACTATATTACACTATCTAATTATAATACTCCTTTATATAAGGACCTAAAGGTTTTTAACCTAAATAAACCTATATATAAGTAGCTTATTAAAGGCCTATTTATAGACCTCGATATAAAGGGATATAAGAGCTTAGCCTAGAGCGCTATTACTAAGCTATAGAAGTTCCCTAACCTCCTTATTATTAATTATAATTACCTAGGTAAGGGCTAGAAGATTTCCCTTACTCTTAATAATATAATATAGCTATTTTAAAATAACCCTAACTTAACTCTTATTTAGATTTAAGACTAGCTTATAAAAAGGGCTACTTAAGGTATTAAGTCTTAAGCCTTATATATTAGATATATTACTATTAGTAATAACCTTTATATACTATATAATATAGCTCTATACCTAGAATATAAAAATTAAGAGCTCTAGGAGCGCTTAGAGAATACTTATACTACTATTAATAATACTAAGTAATCCGCTATACTTAAGTATTACTAAGAGGAGCGTAATTAAGCCTAATATAATATTACTATTATTATAGAGGAGCGTAATAAGATAAGGGATATTAATAAAGCCCTACTTTAGCGCTTTAAATATAATATAACTACTATACCCCCCCCTATAAGCCCTTCCTCTAGTAACTATAGCGCTACGCTATAAGTAATCCTTAACTAAATAATATACCTTAAGAGTTAGGTCTACTCTAGCTTACTTATATTAACTACTAGCTATAGTAATACCCGCCTTACTAAGATACCTAAAGTCCTTATTTTTATAGGTATTAAGACTTAAAGTTTAATACCTAGCTTTTTTATATTAAGATATGCTTTAATAATAGGGAGTATTATAATAAATCCTAATACTTTAAGTATATACTCTCGCGCCTCGGAGGAACTACTTATAATATTCTATCCCCTCTCCTCTTAAGTAATCCCTCTTAAATTATTATAGCGGAATAGCTTATTAAAGAGCTAAAGAGTATTTTTATAAACCTAGTTTAGTATAATAAGGCTTAGATAAAGCTTAATACTCTTACTATCTTATTTAAGGATATTTAGGTTAAGTAAGTAACTTTTACTAAACTTACCTATAAAGCTAAGCTCTTAGAATCTTAGTAGTACTAGAAGTTCTATAAGAAGCTACTTACCTCCCTCTAGAACTAGTACTCTATTTATTATATAAATAGTACCCTTAACTTCTAGGACTATATTACCTAGGTCTATACTATAGCCTATATTATAGCGCTTCCTAATACTTATTTAGCTAACTAAACTGCTATATAAGGCCCTGCCCTAATAGCCCGCGCTAAACCTTCTAGTAGAGGGAACCCTCGTGCTTAAGCCTATACTAACTAGAGCTATATCCCTAAGGCTTTATATAAGAAGCTCTATAACTAGGGTACCTGCTTTATCTATAGTAATACTAACTATACCTCGTAGGATTACTCCTATAAGAGGGCTAGAGCTATTATAAGTATTACTAAGCCTGCTAAGGCTACTAGTAGTAACCTAGAGCTAGTAGAAAACTAGAGCCCCTAATAAAAATAGACTCCTTACTAGGGGAGACCTAAAGAGATTAGTAATTAGTAATAATATCTATTAACTTATAATAACTAGTTAGTAGCAAGCTACTAGAGAAAGAGTTAGTCCTAGTTTATAATAAATATAGTATTCGCCTTAAGGCCCTTCTTAATATTAGAGTAAATAGCTATACTTTTATAAATACTTATATAACCCCCTTATTAAGGGATTTTTATTATACTAAATATAATAAGCTATAGCACCCTATCCTAGCTACTAGTTTTAATAGAGAGCTATTAGATATTATAACTAAGGTATAGACGACTTATATATAAGTAGACTACTAAGAATTAATATAAATACCCCTCCTCTAACTTAATATAGGGAGATATAACCTTATCCTTAGCTACTTATAGTTTAATTACTATAATATTAGTATAGATATATACTATTAGTGCTTATATTAGCTAAGTAATACCCTTATAGCTTAGGACCTCCCCTAAATAATTATATAAGATACTAAGGACCTCCTCTAACCCGCTAAAATTAATATAGAGTATTAACTTAACGCTAAATACTACTAAGCTATATTTAAAGCTAAGGAATAGCTATATAATACCTAGAAAGCTATAATAAGTAAGATAAAGGCCCTTATAAAAATTCTATAATTAAATAGCACGCCTAGGGACTTAGGATATAATAATAACTTATAGAAGATAAATATAGCGTTAAAGGGAGCGTTAATTATAAATTAGACTTAGCTTATATAGTATTAGAAGCCTAAACCCCTTACCCTTAAGGCCTAGTAAGTAAGGAGGAATCTTAATATAGCGCTTATTAGCGCTATAGGGTTTAAGAGGAACCTAAGACGTACTAATATTAAATTAGGCTTTATATTACTATATAAGCTCGATTTAATAATTATAAATAAGTAAGAGGAAGAAGAAAGAGGTATTAGCCTACTAGAGGTTAATAAAGCTAAAAATTAATAACTAGTTAAGGAGAGACTCCCCCCCTATCTTTAGAGCTAGAGGGACTACTTTAATAAGATAGCTAGTAACGCCTTACCTCCTTACTACTCTTATAACTACTAGATCGAACTAGAGCTTAGTATAAAAGAGTAGCTAACTTTCTACTTATTATATAAGTAATCCTTACTAGAACTCGAGGCTACTTAATAATATCTCCTCGAGAACTTAAAAAAGGGTTTTATAATACTAAGTAATACTCTATTTATATCCTTAATACTATTTATTTAAAAAGCTAATAAATACTTAAGGTTTTATATTAACTTTTAAAAGCTAAACGGATTTACTAAGAAGGACTAATACCTACTACCCTTAATTAATAAAATACTAAATTAAATTAGCTAAGCTAGGTTATTTATAAAGATCGATATTTACTAGGCGTTTTACTAAATCTATATTTACCCCGACTTAGAGGATTTAATAACGTTCTATACCTACTATAGCTTTTATAAGTATAAGGTTCTACCCTTTAGGCTCTATAATAGCCTAGTAATATACTAATAGTATATTAATAATACGCTTATAGAATACCTAGACGACTTCTATATAGCATATATAGATAATATCCTAGTTTACTCAGAGGACCCCCTCTAGCACGAAGGATACGTTAGAAAGGTCCTTAATTAGCTATGCTAAGCAGGGCTTTAGGCTAATATTAAGAAGTGCGAATTTAGTATAACTATAATACGCTACCTTAGGTTTATTATTATAATTAAAGGGATTAGCCCCGACCCTGAGAAGGGTTCTATAGTAAGGGACTAGTAGCTACTAACTATAGTGCGCAGCGTTTAGTCCTTCTTAGGGTTCTATAACTTCTATTACTAATTTATTATAAATTATAAAAAGATCGCTAGGCTGCTTACTAAACTTATAGCTAAAAGCGCCCGATTTAACTTTAATAGCGACTATATAATAGTATTTATAACACTAAAAGAGGCTTTAATATTAGCCCCTATCTTACGCTACTAGAAGCCTAAACTACCTACCTAAGTCGAGATAGATACCTCTAAATTAGTTTATACTACTACCCTCCTCTAATAATACACTAATAATAGCTTATAGTACCTTATAGCCTATTTCTTAAAGATAATATTACTAATAGAGATAAACTACCCTATTTATAACTACGAGATAATAATAATTATTCTAGCGCTAGAGGAGTAGAGGGCTGAACTCTCTATAGCTACTTAGTATTTCGAGGTTATTATAAACTACTAACTACTACTCTACTTTATAACTAAGTAGCTCCTAAATATCTACTAAGCCTATTAATTAGGTATCTTAGCTAGTTTTAACTTCTATATCTAATACTACTTAGGGTGCGAAAACGTGCTAGCTAATACCCTCTTATAAAAGAATAAAAACCTCTAAATATAATAAGCTATCTATAAATCTAACTATACCTAGGTATTACTACTACCTATCTACTTATCCCTAGAAGTAATAAGCGAACTATACTAACTACTTAAATCTACTCTAAGTCGCCCTATAGTAACTATTAATACTCTAGAGCTAGAGGATAAGTTAAAAGGTTACCTCCTAGTTAAGTATATCTTTTAGTTAAACTATAAACCTAATATACTATCGCTTTAGCTATTAAAAATACTTATAGCTACTAAAAAAGAACGTTAGAGAATATAAGAAGGGCTCCTAACTATAGATAGGAAGCTTATAATACTAGAGGAAGAAGACCTATATATAAAGTTAATTTATAAAGCTTATATTTAGAGGCTTATAATATCCCTAGGTTAGAATAAGACTATTAAACTCCTAAAGGAATACTACTACTAGCCCCGCCTAACTACTAATATTAAGTAGTATATTTATAACTACTATACCTACTACTAAGTATAAAAGCTAAGAGATAAGCCTCTAGGCGAGTTAAGACCCCTATTAATACTAGACTACCCTTAGGAGCACGTTATAATAGATTTTATATTATACCTACCTAACTACTATAGGTATAATAAGGCCTCTAGCCACTGCATAGTGATTTTACCTGCTTAAGTGCAATAGACCTTCTAACTCCGCGCCTCCTAATAATATATAGCCTTCGGTCACGTGATCGTAACTCTCCTAACTATAGCTATACTTATATATACCCCACTAGATAGCCTCACGATCTTTAACTTTATATTAATAATAACGTGGTTTTTAATTATTTAAACTACGAAACTATTAACTTTTCCTCTCGTATACTACCCGCGCTACTAATACTACCTCTATTACCGCTTCGTCCGCTAGTAGTCCTCTTATTTAATCGGGTTAGCTAACGCCTTCGCAGCTATGCTATTATTAGTAACGCTCTCTCTATATTAAAGTAGTTAGCATAAGCTATACTTACCGATATTTGCTTAGGCTACCTAGGCTACCTCTACCTTAGTAATGCAGAGGACCTACTTAAAAAAGGGCTACTCTATAAGGTATATAACGACCTACTAAACTTCTACTACTAAGTTTACTTGCTTAGCTCTAATACTATTATATAATATAGAGTCCCCTATAGGGGTATTAAGGTAAGCCCTCTTAAGGGCTATATTAATAATATACTCTCTATATATAGCGGAGTAGTTAATAAAGGAGCGGGTTTTATTAATTATATTAAGGCTAAACTCTCTAGCAATCCCCTCTATATTATTTATACTAAAGGGTATACCTTACTTAGGCTTAGTATATTTATATATAGGGTCTAGTGCTAATATAGTTAAGGATTTATAGTAGGTTATAGGGATAAGGATAAGGATAAGGGAGAGGTATAAGGCCCTGCTTATAGTAGAGCTTCTTATACTTCTAGCTATAAGAACCTCTTAGGAAAGACCTCTCTAGTTAAGGAGTTACCTCTCGTATAGTAGTATTCACCTTTAGCACCTTACTAGAAGGTCGACCTTTTAGGTTAAGGAGTTATCTTATATAGTGGCTTTTCTAGGCCACGAGAGCCTTAGTAGCCTATTTAGCTCTAATATAATTAGCCCTAGTATAGCGCGCGTCTGATTTTATAATATTTAGAGGGTTTGCTTGCGAGTAGTAGGAATATATAGGGTTCCTATATTATTTTCCTTAACTAGTAGAGGGTATAGGTTAAAATACCTATATAGTATTTCCCGAATTATACCTGCGAACTAGGTGAATTTATTATAGTCTTTTTGCGAAGGGGCTGCGGCGTAATTCCGAGCTCAATAGGTATAATAACGTATTTATTATAGTATACTACCTCTTAAAGAAGATAGTCTCCCTCTCCTACTATAAGACTATTATAGCGCGGGACCTTACCTAGCTATACTATACTTATATCTTCTAGTATATAGGTTTCCCCGCTATAATTATATCTAATAGGGGCCCTTAGTTTACTTCTAACTTCTAGAATAAGCTCTATAAGATATATAGTATAACTATATAGTTAAGTATAGCGGGTTATATTAAAACTAACGGGTAAATAGAAATTCTTAACTAGTACCTAACTTAATACTTATACCTATAGATAAACTAATTCTAGGATAACTAGAGCGAAATACTCCCTGCTATAGACTTCGCCTAAGTAGTATTACTAAATAAAACTATAGGGCTTATACTATTTAAAATCGAGCGAGGATACCTACTATAGATAAGTTTTAACTAGGATTAATATATATAGAAGCTCTTAATAACTAAGGAAAAGATTAACTAGGGTAATACCTAGTAGTTAGTATAAAACCTCTATAGCGTTTAGGATATTATAAAAGGGAATATAGCTATAGCCTAGTAATATTATACTTATGCTATAAATCGCTAGTACTAACCTAATAACTTAGCTATAAGTAACTCCGTCTATATATTAATAGAGGGATAGCGCTAAGAAAACTCTTTAAAGCTATTAATACTATAGGATAGCTTATAGCTAATTAAGGCTACGGGGCCTAGGGGGATATAAATACTAGACTTACTAAAGGAATATAACTACTACCCCGTATTCTACCTAAGTAAGCTCTAGAAGGCTACTAGTAATCCTCTTCTAGGCTAGTTTAAAACCCCGCTACCCCCTATTAAGTTTAATTATAAGCTAGAATATAAGGTTATATATATAACTACTAGCTAGTTATACTAAAGATAGTTATAATATCGCGCTAACTAGAAGGGTTATAACTATAGTCCTACTTAATATAATACTAAGAGTTTTAAGTACGCCCCTATAGCGCTATAGGACTTCTATATTATTAACCTAATAGTAGTAGGACTACTAAAATACCTTTTAACTTAGCTCTTAGTTACTACGCGAGATAAGGACCCCGCTACTATAGATAATAATAACGCCCTAGCGTAAGTATAGATAAGGAGGATACTACTAGAGGAATACCTATATAGTAATAGATTAGTTACTACGGATAGTAACGCTAGTAAAGGGGGGGGTAATATTATAGCGCCAGGTTAGACCTCCCTAAATTTCAGGTTATATAACTTACGGGTTATGTAACTTATAGGTTATATAATTACTAAGCGACTCTTTAGCCTTCCAGGGCTGCGCTAGCCTATAGTTAGACTTTCTCCTTCTTTAACGCAGAATCCACTTAATATAGCGCAATTAAAGTGTGTTAACCTTCACCTATTCGCTGTTCGTGACATCTTAATATATATATTACTAAATAAAACTAAGATATTAACACCTAGTATTTATAAGAGAAGAGTACTTATAATAAATATATTACTCTACTTAACTAAGGGGCTCTAGAAGAAGCTACTATTAATACTACTTCTAGGATTATTTCTAAGTTTATTACTAGGATATAAGTAATAAATAAATTATAACCCCTTTAACCTCTAGCTACCCTAGTTATAATTAATAAGAATACTATAGGTATATAGGAATAATACCTAGAGTACTTTTATTTACTTATTATATAAGAGTTTAGATAAACCTATAAGGATTAAGAGTTTAAATAGATTAACTATCTAGTTATAGAGATTATTACTTATAGTATTATTATACTTATATATATAGAACTTCTTACTAAAGGGGATATAACCCTTTATAGCCTTATTATTAATTTTAAATATTACTATACTTTAAGTAAGGCTAGTACCCTTATTACTATTTAAGAGGAGTATATCTAAGTCTTAGAGAAAGTAAATATAAGTATTAATTCTAATACCTAGATTAAGGATTTTAAGGGTATTTATTTTAATATAACTTAGCTTAAGCTTCTTAAGATAAGTAATACCCTTACTTTAAAAACTTTTCTTTAAGTAATAAGTTATTACTTTATACTTACTTAAGCTAATATAAAGATTATAAATATATTTAAATAGGAGCGAGTAGGGATATTAATCTCTAATATAAGCTAATATACTAATATATTTGAGGACCTCTAATATAAGGATATACTCTACTTAAGATTATAAGGATAAAGCGCTAGGGTCTTTATAATACTAGCTAGCTATATAGATAAGGCTAACCTATTAAGCGTTCCTATAACTAGTAACTTATCTAGTAGTAAATAATACCTAAATAGGTTAAGCTATGAATAGCTAAGTATTAATTATAACTACTTAGAAGTTACTTTAACTAGATATTACTAGAAGGGCCCCTATATATTAGTAATAAATATATAAGTAGCTTAGATCTATAACTAGTTAAATAGTAACCTACGCTTTACTAATCTTTATATTAAACTAACTTATAAGGGCTAGCTATATACTATACCTTATAAGGGTAAGAACTGTTAAAATAATAAGGGGGGTAATAAGGGTTTATTTAGGAAATCTTATATAGCTCCTAGCTACCCTATTAATATAATAATAGTTACGTTTTATATAGCCCTTTTAAATAAGGTTAGGGATAATATAGTTAGCTTATATAAAGAGTATCTAAGTATCTTTATAACCCCTTATTTAGGACCCTATATATTATATAAGTCTATAGTCCTAGATAACTATAGAGGGATATACCTTATAAATAATAAGTTCCTACTTATCCCCTCCTTAATTAGATAGTATAATAGAGAATAGGTTAATTCTAGAATAGCTTTATACCTAATTATTATAAAAGATATATAAATTTTAAGAATACTCTTAATAGCTTAAAAAATATAAATATAGAGGATTTTATACTTTATAATATAAGATATATAGAGAACTTTTATATTAATAGTATCTCTAAAGCGCTACTTTAGAAGATAGGTATTTAATATTTAGAATATAACTATATATTTTGCTTTAGAACCTATAAGAATAGTATTATAATTAAGAAGCTTATTAAGAAAGTAAACCTCGCTTTCCTTAAATATAAGCCTCGTTCCTTATACTCTATTCCTAACTAGATCCCCTAAAGTATTAATACTATTATTAATAATATAAACTATATACTTATAATATATAAGTATACTTCTTTTATATTACTACTAGACTAGAGTAATAATATAATATTTTAGTACCTCTAAAGTAGCTACCTTAGCCCTAAGGCTCTAGAGTAGCTAGTATATATTACTTAGGGGGTAAGGATTAAAGGCCTAAGGCGCTTATAGTACTAATACTACGCAGTTATATATACTAAATAAGTAATTTTGAGATAAATATTAGAAGATAAAGTAATACACCCTTACTATAGAATCGTATAAGATCTATTTAACTACCCTAAAGGCTTTAACTAGAACTAGTAGCTCCTTATTATAAAGAATAAATAAACTAGTTAGCTCTTTATATTTCTATATATTAATAAGACTTATAGTAATATTATACTCGCTCTATATACCTTTAAGTAATAAGTATCTTAATAGAAAGGACTTTCTATTTATAAGATTAGATAAGACGTTAAGAGGTTAGTAATTTTACTTATAGGCTATATAGGATATAAGGATTAGACTTATATAGAAAGAATAGAGGTTAAAATAACCCCTCTATATATAAAGGAACTAAATAGTAGAGGGGAACGGGCTAGTTAGGAAGTTATAACTTAAATAATTAAAATACTCGCTATAGCTAGCTTACCTATAGAACTATAGGCTAAGATAGTACTAGTAGTAATAACGCTTTATAATATAAGCCTACCTAAGCGCTATAACTAGCGTTCGCTACTATAGATCGAAGAGGAGTAGTTCTACTAGTACTTTTACTAGTAGTAACCTAATAATAGAGCGGCCCTAACCTACGACCTTCGCCCTTACTAGGGATATATATACGCTTATAGCTACTATATATACCCCCTTAAGAGGGAATAAGAGAGAGTAATTAATAAGAGAGACTTTAAGGTAGTACTATAGGGATATATTAGATACCTAGTAGGATATATTCTAAACGCTTATAACTTATATAGGGTCTAGATCCCTACGTTGTAAATAGTTATTATTATATAGAATATAATATTTAATAAATAGACTTTCTAAATAAAGGATAAGGTAAAAGAGGCTATTTTAGAAGATATTATTTATAAGATAGTAGAAGAGATTAAAGAGCCTATATTATAAGTTAACTTTAAATTTTAAATCCTAGGTATTATAAATAAGGATAAAGCTATACTAATACTTATAACTAAATAGTTACTTATACTAACCCTTATTCCTATAACTAAGTCTCTAAATAGAAGAATCTTAAAACTTCTAAAGGAATAGGTAAGTTAGAAGAGGGGGTAGCTATTATCCCCTAATCCTATACTAGAGCTAGATAAAAGCCTAGCTTTAATAGATAGAGTAGTAAGTATAATATATATATTAAAAATAAACTATATATATAAAGCTATTAGAGAAGTTAATTCTAAAGGGGAATAGATTAAGGATTATATTATAGTTAACCTACTCCTTATTTTAAAATATATTTCTAAAGTAGGTAAGAGTAATAAGAATAAACCTTTGGATAAGAGGCCCTTAAATCTATTAGTATAGCTATACTAGGATAGAGAGGAGAGGGCTAATATTAAATAAAGATCTAACTAGGTATATAACTAGGAGGGCTATAGCTAAACTTATTAAAGCTAATAATTATATAATCTACTACTTAGTAACTTATAACTAGGAATAATAAAAAGCGAACCCCGCTTTAGTTACTAGTTTTTACTTTAATACTATATAGAGTAAGAGTAAGTATCTAGCTTTTTTAAGACTTTTATACCTAATTAGTAGAAAGCCTTTTTAGAAGCTAGTATAGGGTATTATACGCTCTATAGCTATATTTATACTACTATTCATAGCGTAAAGCCTGCTTATATAACTATAATAATCTATAAACTTCTTACTACTAATAACCTTACTAAGCTACCTTACTTATAGAAGGAACTTATAAACCTCCTATAAGCGCTCCGAACTCGCTTTAAGGAAGTAGCTAAGGTTAAAATACGTAAATTATAATAAATAGATATATAGCGTGTTATTAATTAAGAGATAATAATAAAGAGACTAATCCTTTTAAAGTAGGTATTTACTTATAAGTTTAATAAGGATAATATCCTTAATTAATATAAAGCAAGGATCTACGTTTAAGGCGATTAGTAAGAGAAGTTACCCCTCGAATAGACTTATATAGTAACCCTCGCTACTTATACCTTTAGAGTAGTAATAGTAATTACTATATAATTCAACCTCGAAGTTAAGTAATTTAATATTATTAATACGTTCCTAAACGCCTCCTAGGACCTAAACGAAGACCTAATTATTTATAAGTTACTAGATAGCTTTAAGTAGCCTAGAAAGTATATCAAACTATATTATACGCTCTATAGGCTAAGGGATATATTACTACTCTATTATAAGGAGTTCTCCTTAACCTTTTAGTATTAAGGCCTTATACCTATAAATAAAGACCTATATCTCTTCTAGTTAACTAAGAAGAGAGTCCTTATTATCTTCTATATAAATAACTTCCTTATCTTATTTTATAAGAATTATAAAGAAGTAATATAGAGGGTAATTACTAGCTTAAAGGAAGTATATACGTTAAAGGAATAAAGCCTAGTTAAGTACTATCTTAGAATTAGGGTTATTTATAACTAAGTTATATAAAAGATATACCTTTCTTATAACTAATATATTAAGCGGGTTATAAAAAAGTTTAATTTATTTAACTTAAGAGCGCTAGTAACCTCCCTTCTAAACTTACTACTCCTAAAGAGTAAAATAATAATAATACTATTAGAAGTAAAAAGTTTCTAAGAGAGGATTAGCTCTATACTTTATATTATTATTATAATCTAACCTAATATTGCTTTTATATATTCCTTACTCTTAAGATCCCTAATAAACCCTGCTCCTTATTACTACGCTATTACTAACTAGGTTATATAATACTTATATTATACTTATTATCTTATAATATACTTTAATAACTTAGGGGGTAAATAGGTATTACTAATTATAAGTAACGCTTTATGTATAAATAATAAGGAGATATAGAGGTTATCTTAAGGGTATATATTCTCGCTCTTTAGAGGACCGATCTAGTAGAAAGCTACTTAATAAGTTATAGTTATAATATTAATAATAGAAGCGGAGCTTCTAAGTTTTAAATATATTACTAAGGAGATAATTACTCTTTAGAAGCTATTTAGAGATATCGCTCTTAAACTTAGTAATATCTAGAAGGTTTATTATAATAACTAATAGATAATTTATCTTATAGTTAGTAAAAAGGAATAGATCTTAACTAAGCTATAGTATATTAATATTTAGAATATATAGCTATAATAAGAATACGCTAGAGGATCGTTTAGCGTAATATATATACTAATAAATAATATACTAGCTAATAGTCTTATAAAGGTTCTTAACTATAAGAAATTTAAATAATTCTATTCACTCCTTAATTTAAAGGATATATAGAGAATAATTATAATAAACAAGGAATATTTTAAATAAGTATAAAAGGGCTAGTAGCGCTTAATTTTTAATTAATCTATAGCTTACTAGCTAGGGAGCTTAAAGTCGCTCTTATAAGAGTAAAAAAGAATATAATCTACCCTAAAGGGCTATATTAAAACGCTAATTTTCTACTATCTAACCTTAGAGGATTTGCTTATACTAATCTATTAGGATATTATATAAGGGTAGTAATACCTCTAGTAAATACGTTCTAATAAGACTATTAACTATATAGTATACTATAGTAGCTATATCGCTAGTAGGTAGATAAGGTGCGGGTATACCTATACTAACTACTAGGGTTCTAAATAGAACTAGGGCGGGAGATAGAGTAATAACGCGATATATATTAGAACTACTTATTACCTTAGGAGCCCTACTTAAACCCTTATTATTACTACCCTTCTTTACTATTATAATTTCCTCTTTCTAGATAATAATAGCCTTATAGAGTATAGCTCTCTAATAAGCAAGGGTTTATAAGTTATATTAGAAGATAGTTATAGAAATAAAGCGTATATAGAACCTTACCTTTCTAACTACTAGGTTATCTAAAGTCTTAGCTTTAGTATATTAGTAAGCTATAATAATAATAAGGGCGCTTATTTATTAATAAGGTACCTTACCCTTATACTAGTAGTTATACTTACCCGCTATACTAAGTAAGTACCTTCTATCTAATAAGCCTAAGAGCTTACTTAAAATATATTAAAAGTAGCGCTTATTAAATAGGGATACCTACTCCGCTTCTATACCTCTACTAGGGGGAGGAGGGCTAGGAGGGGGCTCTAAACTACCCTTATTAATACCCCCCTCCTTATTTATCTCCTTAGGGATTATAATAATAATAAGGTTAGTAATATTCTATTAAATAGTTATAATAATAAAAGGATTATAACTTATTAGGAGCTATTCTCTTAGATTACTTAGGAGGGTAACCCTAGGGCTTCTTAAGCTATAAACCCTTACCCTTAAAGCTACTCTCTATAAGTCGCTTCTACTTCCTTCTACTTACTATATAATATCTTAATATATTATATATTAATAATAAGAAGGAATAATATTTATATAACCTTATTATTACTCTCTAGAGGAGGAGGGCGCGCCCCTCTACTCCTAGCTTTATTCTTATTTTTAGTAGCGCGCGCCTTCTTAAGGGCTATAGCCTAGCTAGTCTTCTTTTTAAGAGGTATTTATAAATATATTAGTATATTATAATAGCTTTAAGATTATTATATAATAAAAGTATATACGCGCGCATATAATAAAATTATTATTAGAACTAAAGTTAGGTATATATATAGTTATTATATTATATATAGGGAAGAGTTAAGAAGGTAGGAGGGTAGCTGGGTAATTTTATTTAGAGTTAATATAATAATAGCTACCCTACTTAAGCTAATAAGAGATAATAGATTTTATTACTATTAGTAAGAGTTGGTAAATAAAGGGTATTATAATAATAATAGTAATAGTTATAAAAGGTAGAAAACTATAACTATTTACGCTTCGCTTATTATTAAGAAACGTTCTATAGGGCTATATTTATAGTTACTAAAGAGCTTATTCTATTATAATGAGAATGGCTATAACGTACTTACTTACAACTATAGTTAGAGGAACGACCCCTAGAAAAGGGTCGCTCTAGAGCTAATATTGGTTATATACCGCGCTAGGAACGGGCGATACTAAAGGTATTATAATATACCCCCCTAGACGTAGTAGTAGCTAGAAAAGCGCCTAACTACGTAATATCCCTTAAAATACTTAAATATTAAGCAATATATCTATAAATAACCTATTAATAAGCTTATTTATAAAAGAGATAATAAAGTAAAGTTATTTATATTAGATATAGGCGAAGTATAAATAGTTATAGTTTTCTACCTTTATAACTATTACTATTATTATTATAATACCCTTTATTTACTAACTCTTAC
>JAVHLU010001127.1:0-36942 GCA_036785755.1 Colletotrichum ledebouriae | reverse complement strand
TAAGGAAGAGGGAGAGGTATAAGGCCCTACTTATAGAGCTTCTTATACTTCTAGCTATAAGAACCTCTTAGGAAAGACCTCTTTAGTTAAGGAGTTACCTCTTATATAATAGTATTCGCAGTACCTTACTAGAAGGTCGACCTTTTAGGTTAAGGAGTTATCTTATATAGTAGCTTTTATAGCACCTTGCTAGAAGGTTTAGCGAGGGTATTACCACGAGAGCCTTAGTAGCCCGTTTAGCTCTAATATAATTAGCCCTAGTGCAGCGCGCGTCTGACTTTATATAGTAATATTTAGAGGGTTTACTTATGAGTAGTAGGAATATATAGGGTTCCTATATTATTTTCCTTAACTAGTAGAGGGTATAGGTTGAAATACCTATATAGTATTTCCCGAATTATACTTATAAACTAGGTGAATTTATTATAGTCTTTTTGCAAAGGGGCTGCGGCGTAATTCCGAGCTCAATAGTCTTATAAAGGTTCTTAATCATAAGAAATTTAAATAGTTCTATTCGCTCCTTAATTTAAAAGATATATAGAGAATAATTATAATAAACGAGGGACGCTCTAAATAAGTATAGGAGGGCTAGTAGCGCCTACTTTTTAATTAATTTATAGCTTACTAGCTAGGGAGCCTGAAGTCGCTCTTATAGAAGTAAGAAGAATATAATCTGCCCTAAAGGGCTACCTTATAACGCTACTTTTCTACTACCTAACCTCAGAGGATCTACTCGTACTAATCTATCAGGATATTATATAGAGTAGTAATACCTCTAGCAAATACGCGCTAATAAGACTATTAACTATGTAGCGTACTATAGTAGCCGTATTACTAGTAGGCGGACGAGGTATAGGTATGCCTGCGCTAACTACTAGGGTTCTCAATAGAACTAGGGCGGGAGATAGAGCGACGACGCTACGCATACTAGAACTACCTATTACTATAGTAGCCCTATCTAAACCCTTACTATTACTACCCTTCTTTACTCGTATAATCTCCTGCTTCTAGCGATATATTAATAATAACTTATATAATTTCCTTAATAACTTTATTACTACTTATATAAATAATATATTAATTTACTCTATTAGAACGAGAGAAGATCATAAGAGGAAGGTCTAGGAGGTCTTCTAGAGGCTAGCGGATATAGGGCTAAACCTTCACCTTATAAAGTATAAATTCTTAGTTAAGAGGGTTAAGTATATAGGGTTTATTATAATAATAGGAGAGGGTCTCTCCTATAACCCTAAGAAACTCTAGGTAATTACTAAGTAGTTACCCCCTACCTCGATAAAGGGGGTCTAGAGCTTCTCAAGGTTTATAAACTATTATAGTATATTTATACTAGAATATAGGGATATTATTAAACTACTTATACTACTTACTAGGAAGAATATAATATTCTAGTAGGGAAGCCTTCTTATAGCTTAAGTAGCTTTTTAATACCTAGCTAGTGCTCTACTAGTTTAGTCTAGAAGATCAGACTATTATTAAAACTAACTATTTAGGATTTATACTAGGAGGGGGGCTCTTATAAGTTAACCTAGAGAGTACCTAGCATCCTATAGCGTTCTACTTATATAGGCTCTTACTTATAGAGTATAACTACCCTATTTATAATAAGGAGCTCCTAGTAATCCTTTCTTACCTATATATATAGAGGGTAGAGCTATATAGTATAACTACCTTTAAGGTATTAACTAATTACTAGGGGCTTAAATACTTTATAAAGAAGTAGTACCTTATAGAGCACTAAAGCTAGTAAGTAGAGGAGCTATCCTAGTATAATTTTACTATTAAATACTACTATAGTAAGGAAGTAGTAGGCCCTAATACCCTCTCTTAGAGAGAGCAGGATATACCACGAGGGTAGGATAATAAGTAGAAGCAGGGGAGGGTCTTATAGCTAATACTAAACTATACCTACCCCCGCGGGGACCCTATAGTTAGCCCCCTAGTAAGGAGAAGTTAGAAGGGCTATACTAATATACTAGATATTATAGCCTTTAATAGTAACCCTAAACTATAAGCGCTATAGCTAGAAGCTATAAAGAAGGATATAATATATAAAGCTATATACTATATAATTACTTACTAGCTTTAGAGCTTATTACTAGATATAAAAGCTAAGGTCTAAATTAATAAGTATAATATTAATAGTTAGGGGAGGCTAACGTTTAGGGGGAGGCTATAAGTCCCTAGTAAGGAGGATAATAATAACCTACTAGGAGAGCTCTATATAAAGATTATTTAATAGAGCCATAACTTAAGTATAACTACCTACCTAGGCTATAATAGTACGCTAGAAATAGTAAGCTAGTAGTTCTACTAGCTAGGATAATTATAAATAGTATAGAGATTTATAAGGAACTATAATATCTATAGAGGGATATATATCTAGAGGTAAGCTAAGAGGGGCTTCTTAAAGCCCCTACTAGTACCTACCTAGTTATACTTAGACCTCTTAATAAACTTTATTATAAACTTACTACTTATAATAGATAATACTAGCTAATACTTATAGGTTATAGTAGATAAGCTAGGTAAGTTAGTAATCCTAGAGGAGATAAGTACTATAGAGGTAGAAGCTTATAGCTACTAGTTCCTTACCTCCTACTTCTAGTTCTATAGGTTCCTATATAGTATTATTAGTAATTAAGGGTTTAATTAGGTAAGCTGCTTCTAGGCTAAATTCTACTACCTTATTAGGATAAGGAGGCTATTAAGTACTATATACTACCTATAAACTAATAGTAATACTAAGAAGTAGAACTAGGAGGTATAGGCTATCCTATAGGTTTTTATAACCTAGGTATGGGATAACTAGGTATAGCTCCTACTTATTACTTACCTAGTGCTTTATAATAGTATTAGTAGTATAACTAAGCTCTTGCTATTCTTGTTAGAATATAAGTACTATGCTACCCCTATACTTATTATAGATAATATAATATAAGAGACCCCCTCTAGGGATATAGTAGCTACCCTCCTAGTAATAAGACTATAAGAAGTAGTAAGCTCCGTCTAAGAAAGTATTATAATAGCCTAGTAGTATAGCAAGGAGAATACGAACTAGTATAGGATACCTATAGAGGAGTATTAAGTAGGTAATAAGGTTTAGCTTTTAATAGCTAACTATAGGAGCCCTAGGCCTAGTAAGAAGCTATTATAGTTATATTATAAATTTACTATAGTAGGTATCCTAAGCCTATATGTTATTAAGTTAGATATACTTAGTAATATCTACCTAAGGTTCTATATAGACCTCCTCTAGAGGGTACTAGAGGACCCCTTACCTACCTAGATAAGAATATATCCCTAGCTACTATTAATTATAGCTAATAATAGCGAATTTAAGTAGTATATAGAGGAGATATATATAGCGCGATAGAAGGTAGTTAAGCGAGGGTAGAGGTGCGAGGTCCTAGTTAAGTAGGAGGGGTATATAGAGCTTACCTAGGACCTTATAGAAGTTATTATAGAGACTACTATAGTAGATAGGTATAAAGCCTTATATAAGCTAGTTATAGATAATAATAGTAACCTAACCTATACCTAGGGGAGGACTAGCTAGGAGGGGGGATAATATTATAAGCTATACCTAGGTTAAGCCTACCTAGGCTTCTACCTAGGTTTACTACCTTAGGGAGCTACCTAGGGCTTACCTAGGGCTTACCTAGTTATTCCCTATAAACTAATAAAATCTCTACTAGAGATAAAAACTTCCCCTTTTCCTCTTTAGCTTAAATAAATAGTATTATAGCAACCTCTTATTAAATAAACTTAGGTCTAACCCCATATAGCTTTAAACTTATACTAGAAGAAGTAGCTAGCTTTAATAATCTTAACGATATATTAATAGTAGATAACGCCTTATTCTATTATAATCCTAATCAGTAGCTGTTCCTTTAGCTCGACTTATTAAAGGAATATAAGCACTCTACAATAATCTTCTAGCTAGCTAATTATATTAAATAGAAGCCGTATAACCCTATTGAGCGTACTAATATACGCCTAATTGTCTATATTAATAAGGCCCTTAACCAAGCTAAATAGAAATATTAGCTTACTAAACTTAAAGCAGCTTACCTAGTTTAAGTAATAAAGAAGTATTAGCTAATATTATATCTATTAAGATAAGACCCTATAATTATACTTACTAACTATTCAGTAACGTATTAAATTATTAAATACACATTACTATAATTAGAGGATAAGACGAGGTCTAACTTATAACTTTTATTCTTATTGGAATACTTTAGCCAATTCTCTCTAATATATTATTATATCCCTAGAATATTAAATATTTTTGCGGATATATTATTATATCTATTTATAACAGAAATCCCTATAAAGGACGTGAGGGAACTTAATAAGATATAGGATAATATACTAATAAGTATTAACTTTATAATAGAGGTATCTCTTAATAACGACTTTAAACCTAGGCTTATCTAATTATATACTAACTCTAAGTTCTAGAGTAGAGCATATGAAGTACTTTGCGAAAGGATAGACGATATAAACCTTAACTTCGTTATAAATAAAAGTATCCTTTACTATATTAACCCTTATAGTAATAGGCGAAGGCTCTATATTCTAAAGAAGTTCGTAACGCTATTTATTAAAGAAGCTTATAATAACTACTATTACTTTAGTAAGGATTAAATATAGAGAGCTATTAATAAATACCTTTATATACTATAGCTTAAATAATAAGTCAATAACTATATAGCTAACTACCTATATTATCTAATAACACATGTATAATATTAACTACTACTTAGTGCGATATAGCTAATATTAATACTAGCTATTCCCTTCTATATAATCTCTATAGACTTTATTATTAAACTTCCTAAAATACCTTTGTAGTATTTAGGCTATGAGGTAGAGAACTTCCTAGTGCTCTATATCATACTTACTATACCTAATATGTTCTCTAAAGTAATACATCTTATCCTAGGTTACTTAATATATATTGCTAAGATCTAGGGACGCCTTCTTCTTTATAACTTCTAAGATAATAACTAGGGAATCTTAAAACCTATTATATCTAATTATAGCTATAAATTTCTATCTAAGTTTTAGACTATATTATAGCCTAAGCTATATACTAAATTAAGATTCTTAATAGTATACTACCCCTAGACTAATAGTATTTGAGAATATAAAAACTAAACCGTTAAACTAGCTATTTATTACTTTCTTCACCTCTTTAATAATTAATAGGTGAAATTACTCCCTAGCCTCTAATATAACCTTAATAATACCTACTTATAAGTTATTAGTTATTTACTAAACTGAATCCTATATAGTATAAATACTAATAACGCGTTAAATATCATAGGAAATACTAACTTATAAATAAACCGCGAGATCTTCTAAGAGAAACCTCAAATTTTAATTATAGTAGCTTAGCTACATATAAAGGAATAGTATGATAAAAAATATTATTTTATTATATTTAAGCTAGGTAACTCGGTAGATCTTAGGATAGGATTAGGATACCTTCCGTTATAAAGGTTAATCTTTACCTTTTAGGAAGCTAGGCCTGCTTAAGAAAAAAGACTCTCTTACTACTATTAAACCCCTATATAGTAAAAGCTTAAATCTAATTAGTCTTTTAAAGAATTAAGCTAATTTGTCCTAAGTCTAGATATATATAGGTCTATATAGCTTAGTTTAGTTTATATTACTCTTATTAGCTCTTATTAGCTCTTATTAGCTCTTATTAGCTCTTATTAGCTCTTATTAGCTCTTATTAGCTCTTATTAGCTTTTATTAGCTTTTATTAGCTCTTATTAGCTCTTATTAGCTCTTTATTAATAAGCCCTATATATATAATAAGGCTCTAGCTAGTAGCTAGTAGGAATAGGCACTTATTAGTATATTTATACCTTTATTATAAGGTTAGATAGAGTTAGCTATAGGTAGACTTAGTAAATATAACTTTAAAATATAATATAAGGTAGTTATTAAGGACTCCCTTTAGTAATATAGTTATTAGGGATCGCTTTTAATCTTTAAAGGATCTCCTTATTTATTTTCTTTATAAGGGACCTATGGATTATAAGTAGTATATAAGCTATAAAAATAAATAGCTACTCCTTAGTATAGTCTATAGTATACTTACCCTCTACCCTTTAATATCTCTCTTAGTATATATAGCTCTAATAAAAGCGGGAGGTATATAAAAGACTATACGTTAAGAAGAGAGTACTATATAAAGAGTATATTATATAATTCGCTTATCTAGCAATTATCCCTGCTATAAATCCTAATAAAGAGAACTATTTCTTGAAGTATATAATAAGTACCTACTAGCATATTTATACTATTATTAAGGTTAAATAGAGTTAGCTATAACTAGACTTAGTAGATGCCCTTTGGTATAGAGAATAGAATATATAGTATTACTAATCAGATTGATTCTACCTATAGTGCTACCTTACTAACGGAAGTATTCTGCTTAGAGCTAGCCATGGCTAGCGCTCCCTAGTATTATCTACAAGGATAGCTAAATTTGAAATATAGCTACTAGTATATCCGATTTAAGGTTCTTAAATACGTTAGTAAGTTAATATATCGCCTTAACATTCTACCTATAATTATTTAATTATGTCTATGCTCTAACTTATGCTAGTACTAGCTCCTAGTAATAACCTATTTAACTGTTAAATCAACTACTAAGAACTAGTTAATATTAAGGAAGATAATACTATTTATTAGCTCAAAGTATATAAGTATTTTAATATTAAAAGTAACCTTAAGAAGCCAACCCTCGCGCGAGGAAAGTTATAATATCTAGTTAAATAGAAAGGCTAGTTGCTAATATATATAAATTAGATAGATAAAGATATTATAAATATAGATAAGCTTGTTATTATATTTAAAAGTAAGGAATAAGAAATAGGATAGCTCTATACATAGGTATAATCTTAAATAACTATTTAATAGGGTATTAAACTAGTATTAAAGCCTAGTAAAAGACTACTAAAGCGCCTAAGAGGAAGGCCTTAAAAAGACCCTATAGAATAATAGGATAAATATTATAAACAAGGAACCCGCTGCTTAAAACGCTTTAAACAGATAATTAGACTAGAAAGAATATTATAATTCAGGCCTTATTATAAAGTAAAGATATTTAGCGCGCTTAGCGCATCTAAGGGCTTTAGCCTAATAATAGCGGTATTTATATCTAGCTTAATAGTAATAATAACTACGTTTATTACTCCTTCCCTCTTAAATACCTTCTACCATTAGTATTAAAAGAACCCTTATAAATATAACTACCCTACTTATTTCAAGGTTAATCTCTACTCTTATTTAACTAATAAGAAAAATTAGCGCTTAAGTATATATATATATAATAAATTTATATTACTAGGTAACCCTACTAGTTATTACTACTATCTTTACTAGCCTAGTATTAAGTAGACTTTTCTCTTTATATACCTATATTTACTAAGAGCATTAATGCCTTTATCCGCTTTACTTTGTAATTATTATACTAGGCCTCTAGCCACTACATAGTGGTTTTACCTGCTCAAGAGCAACAGACCTTCTAACTCCACGCCTCCTAATAATATATAGCCTTCGATCACGTGATTATTTCCTAACTATAGCTATACTTATATATACCTATAGCCTCACGATCTTTAACATTTTATTAATAATAACGTGGTTTTTAATTATTTATACTATGAAACTATTAACTTATCCTCTTGTATACTACCCGCGCTGCTAATACAGCCTCTAATACCGCTTCGTCCGCTAGCTATGCTATTATTAGCAATGCTCTCTCTATTTAGCGCAAGCTATACTTACTTATATTTAAGCCCTAAGGGGCCTAGGCTACCTCTGTCTTAATAGCGCAGAGGACCTGCTTAAAGAAGGGCTACTCTATAGGTATATAACGACTTATATAGCTTCTGCTACTAAGTCTACTTACTTAGCTAGAATATAATTATAAGTATCCCCTCTAGGGGTATTAATAAGAGCCCTCTTAAGGGCTATACTAATAATCCGCTATATATATATAATAGAGTAGTTAATCAAGGAGCGGGTTTTATTAATTATAATAAGGCCTCTGGCTACTGCATAGTGATTATACCTGCTTAAGTGCAATAGACCTTCTAACTCCGCGCCTCCTAATAATATATAGCCTTCGGTTACGTGATCGTAATTGCTAACCACCTTTCCTAACTATAGCCGCACTTATATATGCCTATTAATAGCCTCACGATTTTTAACTTTATATTAATAATAACGTAGTTTTTAATTATTTAAACTATAAAACTATTGAATTTTCCTCTCGCGCACTACCCGCGCTGCTAATACTACCTCTATTACCGCTTCGTCCGCTAGTCCTCTTATTTAATCGGGTTAGCTAATACCTTCGTAGCTATGCTATTATTAGTAACGCTCTCTCTATTAGTTAGTATAAGCTATACTTACTAACGTTCCCCTAAGGGGCCTAGGCTACCTCTGCCTTAATAGTATAGAGGACCTGCTTAAAGAAGGGCTACTTTATAGGGTATATAATAACCCGCCTAGCTTCTATTACTAAGTCTACTTACTTAGCTATAATATAATAGTAAGTATCCCCTCTAGGGGTATTAATAAGAGCCCTCTTAAGGGCTATATTAATAATATACTCTCTATATATAACTAAGTAGTTAAAGAAGGAGCGGGTTTTATTAATTATATTAATACTAAACTCTTTAGTAAGCTCTTGCGCGTTATTAGTATTAAAAGGTATACCTTGCATAGGCTTAGCGTTTTTATATATAGGGTCTAGTATTAATATAATTAAGGGATAAAGAAGAGGGAGAGGTATAAAGCCCTACTTATAGTAGTAGAGCTTCTTATGCTTCTAGCTATAAGAACCTCTTAGGAAAGACCTCTTTAGTTAAGGAGTTACCTCTTATATAGTAGTATTTATTTTTAATACCTTACTAAAAGGTTAACCTTTTAGGTTAAGAAGTTATCTTATATAGTAGCTTTTACCTTATTAGAAGGTTTGCTTGCGAGTAGTAGGAATATATAGGGTTCCTTTATTATTTTCTTTAACTAGTAGAGGGTATAGGTTAAAATACCTATATAGTGTTTCCCGAATTATGCTTATAAACTGGGTGAATTTGTTATAGTCCTTTTGCGAAGGGGCTGCGGCGTAATTCCGAACTCACTTAATTATATTAATATTAAACTCTCTAGTAAGCTCTTTTATATTATTAGAATTAAAGGGCATACCTCGCGTAGCTTTAGCCTCTTTATATATAGGGCTTAGTACTAATATAGTGGTTAAATAAGAATAAGGAAGAGGGAGAGGTATAAGGCCCTGCTTATAGAGCTGCTTATGCTTCTAGCTATAAGAACCTCTTAGGAAAGACCTCTTTAGTTAAGGAGTTATCTCTCGTATAGTAGGATTTACCTTACTAGAAGGTTAACCTTTTAGGTTAAGGAGTTATCTCGTATAGCCTTCGCAGCACCTTGCTAGAAGGTCGACCTTTTAGGTTAAGGAGTTATCTCGCGTAGTAGCTTTTACTTTACTAGAAGGTTTGGCGAGGGCGTTGCTATAAGAGCCTTAGTAGCCTATTGAGCCATAATATAATTAGCCCAAATATATCGCGCATCCGACTTTATATAGTAATATTTAGATGGTCTGCTTCTAAGTAGGAAGGTATAGGGCTCTTATATTATTTTCCTCAACTAGTAGAGGGTATAGGTTAAAATACCTATATAGTATTTCCCGAATTATACTTACGAACTAGGTGAATTTAATATAGTCTTTTTGCAAAGGGGCTGCGGCGTAATTCCGAAGTTAATAATTATTATACTTACCCCTCTTATTTTATTATTACTATCCTCCTCTAGATATTAAGGACCTTTGCTAATACTTAATATTATTATATATACTTAGCGCTCCTAGAGTAACATATTTCTTATATACTTAGTTATTATTTTACTTCTAATAGATAATAATCTAAATAAGAAGATATTAAGTATGTTATATTTCATTATATCTACTATTACCTACCTTATATTGCTAAACTCCCTTATAGAAAGCTAGGATATTATATTTATAACTAAGAAACTTTTAAGCGCGCTCTTAACTAAGAAACCTAGTATTATAGAACTAGCTATAATATCTTAAGCACCCTATTTATTATGTACCTAGGAATTAATGTATACTCTATTACTTAACTACTATTTACTAACTAAATCAAGTTCTATTACTAATTTCCTAACCCTGTCCTAAACCTTAAGTAGCTATCTCTCCATAATATTATATAGAACTCCCTTAAATATAACTTATATTATAGTACTAACATTACTAGATTGCTTATTCTTATTAAGCCTAGTGAGGCGTTAAGTAGAAGTAAAGAACTTATTAATACTAAATATACTTAAGCTAATAAACTTATTAAAGCTACTTAGTCTAAATATTCCCTTAACTCTAGTTAACCTAACTAAGCTATTAATACTATTAAGTACGCTAGGCCTTAATTATTAACTAATATTAATATAGCTAGTACTAGATTAACTCCTATTATTTAGAATAAGACTAATAAGATAGCTACTCCTAAGAAGCAAGCTACAACTTTGCTCCCATTTTTAAATCTTCCTCTTTTTTAACCCTCCCTCTAAGTAGTTCCTTTATTAAGAAGGTCCCCTACTTAGGGAAGCCCTCTAAGTAAGTAATCCCTTCTAAAAGGTCCCCTCTTTAGGGAAGTAAGTAAGTAAGTATTTAGAAACTATATAAAGGAACGAAATAGGTTATTAGTAAGAAGAAGATTAAGTAATAGTAACTATAAGTCTCTTAATATAGGGATTAACTGCCTAAAGCTATAGCTTAGGGATAGTACTCCTGATTAAGGTAAAGAAGTAAGCCTAACTATCTTATATAACTTCTAAATATAGCGCTATTACTCCTTCCTAATAGCTACTAATACTAATACCTCCCCTACCCCCTCTCCTACCTCCTTATCTTAATATTAATTAGTAATTCTAATCCCTAATAATTTTAAAGCTATTATTAAGTATAAGATATATAGTTAGGTTAGGTTCTTTCATTCTAAAGAGACTAAGTAGGCTAAGATTCCCAACTATATTACTTATTATACTAGTAAGTACCTTAAGTACTATAACTAAGGTTACTAACTATAGGCTAACTTTAAGGAAGATATTTAGGATATTATTAAGATCTTTAATTATATAGATACCTATACTATTCAAGCCCTTTAGAAAGTCCTTATTAATAATAGCGTATTTATTGTTTATAATAGCAGTTAAATTAAGGAAAACGTTGCTGATATTGCTTAATAATCTAATTTCTACTAATAGAGTAATAATAACTTTAATTTAGTTACATTGCAATACCTAATAATCATGAAAAGGTATAGTAAGGAACCCGATTTATTCGCAGAGATTACAAAGGATGAAACCTCTCTTTTTCCTATTATTACTCCTCCTATATAACGCTAAGAGCCCTCTACTACTCCTATATCCTCTATATATTAAGTTCGGAATTACGCCGCAGCCCCTTCGCAAAAAGACTATAACAAATTCACCTAGTTCGCAGGTATAATTCAGGAAATACTATATAGGTATTTTAACCTATACCCTCTACTAATTAAGGAAAATAATATAAGAACCCTATATATTCCTACTACTTGGAAGCAAACCTTATAAATATTACTATATAAAGTCGGACGCGCGCCGCACTAGGGCTAATTATATTAGAGCTAAATAGGATACTAAGGCTCTTATAGTAACGCCCTCGCTAAACCTTCTAATAAGGTGCTACGAAGGATATTATATAAGATAACTTCTTAACCTAAAAGGTCGACCTTCTAGTAAGGTACTAAAGGTAAATACTACTATACGAGAGGTAACTCCTTAACTAAAGAGGTCTTTCCTAAGAGGTTCTTATAGCTAGAAGTATAAGAAGCTCTACTATAAGTAGGGCCTTATACCTCTCCCTCTTCCTTATCCTTATCCCTTAACTATATTAGTACTAGACCTTATATATAAAAATACTAAGCCTTTACAAGGCACGCCCTTTAATACTAATAACGCGCGAGAGCTCGCTAGAGAGTTTAGTATTAATATAATTAATAAAACCTGCTCCTTTTTTAACTACTTTATTATATATAGAGAGCGTATTGTTAATATAGCCCTTAAGAGGGCTCTTATTAATACCCCTAGAGGGGATACTTATTATTATATTATAGCTAAGTAAGTAGACTTAGTAGTAGAAGCTAGGTAAGTTATTATAAACCCTATAGAGTAGCCCTTCTTTAAGCAGGTCCTCTATACTATTAAGGCAGAGGTAGCCTAGGCCCTTTAGGGCTTAAACGTTAGTAAGTACGGCTTATGCTAACTACTTTGAAATAGAGAGAGCATTACTAATAACAGCATAGCTACTAGCGGATAAAGTAGTAATAGAGGTAGTATTTAATAGCGGCGCGGCTAGTACGCGAGAGGAAAGGTTAATAGTTTCGTAGTCTATTAAATAATTAAAAACTACGTTATTATTAATATAAAGTTAAAGATCGTAAGGCTATCTAGTATAACGGGCACGTATAAGTATAGCTATGGTTAGGAAAGTTACGATCACGTGACCGAAGGCTATATATTGTTAGGAGGCGCGGAGTTAGAAGGTCTATTGCACTTAAGCAGGTAAAATCACTATGCAGTGGCTAGAGGCCATATCCCCTATATATTAACCCCCCCCCCTTACCCCCCTCTAATAGAGACTACCTAACCCTTTTTATTCTAAAACACTAGGAATAATACCCGAGGTTTTAACCTTATAAGACCTATAGGATAGAACTAGTAAGCCTAATTCCCGCTAGATAAGATCCCTTTATTACGCTAACTTAAAAGCTTTACTAAGTTTTATAGTAATAATGACCTTACGTATAGTAGTAGTAAGATAGATATATTAGATTTAAAACTCTTTATTTTCAAGGACCGTTATACTAAAGCTAGTATATCCCCGTAGTAGTATGCTAAAGCGTTTTCCCTTATATTAAAAGGAGATACCTAAGAGTACTACTTCTAGCATATTACTACCAAATACCCCTTATTACTATTTGCTGAGGTAGTTATATAGATAAAGGAATACTTTAAAACCGAGGAATTCCGTATTACTAATACAGAGTCATAGGATAATACTATATTACCTAACCTTATATATAAGACCCTAGATCAATCTATTACTAAAGTCCTCGATACCCTATTTAAAACCCTCTCTACTATTAAACCCGCCCTTAGTAAGGAATTTAATACTAGTAAAGGACCCCTCTACTATAAGATTTGAAGTGCCTGCTAAGGAGTCTAAGAGCGCAAACTTACCCTCTATAAGTATCCCGCTAGCGTATAGGACCTCTATAATTCCCTATATTCTACTATTAGTACTATATCTTAAATATACTAAAGCCTTAATATATAATTTATAGCTTTAGAGGATCTAGAGGAGTATAACATAATATATATAGATTAATGATTCTAAGGTAATAATTACTATAACTTCTGCTAAAATCGCAATAGTAATAATAATAGCAGATTTTGGTAAAACTCGCTATATTAATAAGGACCCCCTCTACGCTATTAATCCTACGCTGATCGCTATAATAACCCGGGAAGATACTAGATTAGCTATAAGCCTAAGTGCTAGTCCTAGAAGTATAGTAATAATAAATATACCTAAGAGGTTATTAAGTTTAAGTCTAAGTACTCTTAAATTATTACTAAGGGAGAGTTTAATACCTTCTTTATTAACTTTAAAGGTAATAACGAGGACTAGGAAGCCCTAGTAAATAATATTAATACTAATAGCGAGGTTAAATAGTACCTTTAGGATTACTAGTAGGACTAATCCTAGCCCTCATCCCCTTATAAGTTTACTATATTGAGTACTAATACTATATTTATAAGCCTAGCTTCCGCTGCTAAGTCCGCTTGCTTAGCTGCAATGTAATAGCGAGTATCCCCTCTAGGGGTATTAATAAGAGCCCTCTTAAGGGCTATGCTAATAATATACTCTCTATATATACTCTCTATATATAATAGAGTAGTTAAAGAAGGAGCGGGTTTTATTAATCGTATTGATACTAAACTCTCTAGCGAGCTCTCGCATATTATTAGTATTAAAGGGCGTGCCTCGCGCGGGCTTAGCGTTTTTATATATAGGGTCTAGTGCTAATATAGTTAAGGATTTATTATAGGTTAGATAAGGATAAGGAAGAGGGAGAAGCATAAGGCCCTACTCGCAGAAGAGCTTCTTATACTTCTAGCTATAAGAACCTCTTAGGAAAGACGTCTTTAGTTAATAAGTTACCTCTTATATAATAGTATTTATAATACCTTACTAGAAGGTTAACCTTTTAGGTTAAGGAGTTATCTTATATAGTAGCTTTTACCTTACTAGAAGGTTTAGTAAGGGCGTTGCTATAAGAGCCTTACTAGCCTATTTAGCTCTAATATAATTAGCCCTAGTATAGCGCGTATCCGACTTTATATATTAATATTTAGAGGGTTTGCTTATAAGTAGTAGGAATATATAGGGTTCTTATATTATTTTCCTTAACTAATAGAGGGTATAAGTTAAAATACCTATATAGTATTTCCTGAATTATACTTGCGAACTAGGTGAATTTGTTATAGTCTTTTTATAAAGGGGCTGCGGCGTAATTCCGAACTCAACTATATTTATAATTAATAGTAATAAACTAGTTCATTCCCTACTAAATTAGGCTACTTCCTATATAGTTATAGGTATTAACCTAGCTACTAACCTTAAGCTTACTCTCCTACCTACCTAGCTTATCCTACCTAGAGCCTCTACCCCTACCTAATTATTTATACTTAATAGCAGGTACTCTAAGGAAGTTTTCTAGGGTATTATACTCGATTTAGGCGCTACTAGAGTCTCTACTACTAGCTAATGGTAGGTTATTATCTTATAATAGATTCGCTTATTAATAGCAATTAATAGGGTAAATGCGAGCTAAGGGAGAGTATACTTTGGAGATAGTCCCCATAAGGACTCATTTAGCACTATTATAGTTAAAACTATATTTAGGAGTATGATTTTCTATATAGTACCCTCTAATACCCCTTTCCCCTTCTGCTTAAGTAATATAGACTAAATAGGTATTTACTTTAATAACCTTTATAATTACTTATTTTAGGGTAATATTACTACCCTAGTTATATATAGATTGAGCTGAGCTCGGAATTACGCCGCAGCCCCTTTGCAAAAAGACTATAACAAATTCACCCAGTTCGCAGGCATAATTCGGGAAATACTATATAGGTATTTTAACCTATACCTTCTACTAGTTAAGGAAAATAATATAGGAACCCTATATATTCCTACTACTTATAAGTAAACCCTCTGAATATTACTATATAAAGTCGGATACGCGCCGCACCGGGGCTAATTATATTAGAGCTGAACGGGCTACTAAGGCTCTCGTGGTAACGCCCTCGCTAAACCTTCTAGCAAGGTGCTGCGAAAGCTACTATATGAGATGACTCCTTAACCCAAAAGGTCGACCTTCTAGCAAGGTGCTGAAGGTGCTGCGAACGCCACTATACGAGAGGTGACTCCAAGTTACGATCACGTGACCGAAGGCTATGTATTATCAGGAGGCGCGGAGTTAGAAGGTCTGTTGCACTTAAGCAGGTAAAATCACTATGCAGTGGCCAGAGGCCGTTATATGTAGATAGGGCTACGCCTAGCTTCTCCTTAATGAAGAGGAGATTTTTACCTAAACTAGCTATTTAATTGATACTAAGCTATAGCGCCTCTATTGATAATTTAGTTACCCCTCTATTACTAAATTAGCTTCCCTCCTCTAGCGTGCTAGTTACCCTATTCGAACTATAGCTATTAAGTAGTTGACTAAGGTTTACTAATATTACTAATTAAATATAGGAGCCCGTTAGAGGTTTAAATTCTCCCTCTAGGATAACGATTTATTTAACTATAAGTTTATCTATAATATTATCTACCTTAAAGGCAAGGTAACCTTATATATTATTAATACTACTACTAGATTTAATACTACTTACTTCCTCCCAAATCTCTCTATAAAGACTACCTAGGGAACCCTCTATCTATACTAAATTTATATGTATTAGGGACTATCTAATTATATTATTATAGATACTAGATTGAACGTTATAGCAGAAGTCTTTGAAAATAATACTAAATTAATACTAGTTATAATTAAAGTTATCCCTATCGAAGGTTGTAATTAAATTAGTAAAATAGAGAGGTATTATAGCCCCCAACGCCGCGCTTATATTATTATTTAGTAGGAAGTATCCTATATTAAGCCCCCCTTGCCCTCTAAATAGCAATTAAGTCTATTAATAATACTATTAGCCCTAATAGCTTTATACCTAACCTACTTATTTTTAGTATATTTATATAGATTAGTAATAACCCTACCCCCTCCCCTAATATTACTACTAGGGCTAAGGCGATTAATGCTATAATAGAGGATTTATAGAAAGAGTACTCTAAATATAAAGTTATAGATACCCTTACCACATATCATAGCCCTAGTATTAATAATATTATCCAATTCCTACTATAATTATAAGTTAGGGTATATTAAGAAAAGGCTAAATAGCAAGGCCCCTACCGACTGCTCGCTATTTTAGGTAGAATAGTTACTATTTCGCTACCTTATAGGCCCTGAGATTTCCCCTCTACTACTATAAGACCTTTCTATAGCGATCCCGATGCCCCTAGAGGCCCTAATAATAATAACCTATAAGACCTTATTACCCCTAAGGCTACTAAGCTAACCCCGAACCCCCCTCTGCCCTAGCGTAGAGGATAACCCTAGAAGAACCCTATTACTAACCTATCTAACGCATTTAAACTAGAAGTTAACTACCTAATAATATTTATCTTAATAAAGGAGAAGGCTAATTAGGAACTCTCCTTAGCTCTATATAAGTCTAGTAAGCTTATTACTAATAGTCCCCCCTTTTAAAAACTCGTGAAAATGAGATTAATACCCTCCTTAATTATAAAGTATTTAAATTTGAGATCTATGATGTAACTAAGTAATATAGCTACGTTTTTTAATCCTATATAATTAATAAGATTAAGAATATGACTACTACCACTATTAAGAAGTCCTGCCTAGTTGTTTATAGTATTAATAATACTAATAAGTGGGGTATTTTAACCTAGTTACCTACGATCCAGCGTTATAGCGTTCACCTCCTTTTAGTAATTACCCTATTACTTAGCCCTAATTATACTATTTAGATTAGGGATATTACCTAAGCCTATATATAATCCTAAATAACGCTAGCGCATAATCTCTAAACCTAACTCCCTAACTAGATCTATAATCTCTACCCCCCTAGGATTATTAGAAAGGTTATTAAACCCCTCTATAGTATTACTAAAGCTAGTACCTACTAGTAGGCTACGTATAGCGTCTACTATTATAATAGGTTGTATATAACTAGTTCCGCTTTTAACCCCCACTTACTTATTACTAATAACTTAAGCCCTTACTTTACTATTATTAGTATTAATAAGGGCTAGAACCGGTAGGAACTATAAAAGACAACAAATAACATAACTTTACCTATAAATAGGTAAGAATATTAAAAGTAGGCTTAAAGGATGCGTAGAATAATTCGCAGACTTAATTAAAAGAGATTATCTAAATCGGGCACGAATTCGCTAAGAAAATGCTAAAAAACGAGGTAAATAATTATTAAGGTACTAATAGTTATAATACTATATATAATACTAAAGTCTACTACGCTCCTTACTTCTACGCTCTACTTTATAATCTTCTTATAATAGGCCTAGATACTAAGAGAGCTTTTTAAAAAGCTATATCGCTAAGTCTATCTTATCCTATCCTAATTATCCCCTCGAGACTCTTTATAATATTATAAAGGAGAGTCTTAAAAAAATAAAAATAAAACTCCTTTATAGAAATAGTAAGTAAACTCTATTTATAAACCCCTTCTATTAATAATATCTCCTAGGTAGGCGATCTTATTACTAAGAAGGTCCCTTAGGTTTAACTATCTTCTATTATAAGTTATATCTTAATAATAGTCTTATTACCTCTTTCCTATTACTACGCTCCTTATCTTACTCTAATCTTTAGTATAGCTTAAACTACCCGCCCTATCCTGCTAAGTGCGAAAAATTATAATAATACCCTCTTTTAGGCGTGTTCTACTTAATCTAATCCTACTAGTTAACCCTCTACTAGATATAATCTATATAACTATAGTTATACTTATTTAAAGGGTTAGGTTGCTTAGGATATAATAGTATATCTATAAGTATAGTTCTTAGGCGTAGCTTAGTAGTTTTACTACGACTTAGCACTTATAAGGCTTATAACTAAAGCTACTATCTAAGGTATTTAAGTTTATTATCTAGTATCTTAGATAAAGCGGACCTGGATAATACTAATAATCTATAAATAAGTTAAGGAATATCTACTATAGGAGATAGTATAATATTATTATTATTTCTAAAATCTATTATATTACTATCTATAAATAAAGGAGTAGGAAGGTATAGAGAGAAGAAAGGTACTTTCTTAAAGTCTTCTTAGCTTAGTAGGGTATCTCGCAGAGCCATATTACTATTAATAGTTAAGTTATAGAACTCTGTGGTAATTATAGATAATAATCAGCTACCTAAGGGGATTTTGGAATTAGTAAATAATATGCTATCGCTTAAGGTTATCCTACTAAATCATAGCGATAGCAACCCTTCTTAGATTAGAGCCCTAGCCTATTTAATATACTAGAGGCTAGGCCTCTAGCTACTGCATAGTGATTTTACCTGCTTAAGTGCAATAGACTATCTAACTCCGCGCCTCCTAATAATATATAGCCTTCGGTTACGTGATCCTCTCCTAACTATAGCCGCACTTATATATACCTATTATACTAGATAGCCTCACGATCTTCAACTTTATATTAATAATAACGTAGTTTTTAATTAATTAAACTACGAAACTATTAACTTTTCCTCTCGCGCACTACCCGCGCTACTAATACTGCCTCTATTACTACTTTATCTACTAGAAGTTATTACTATCTTTACTATACTATTATTAGTAACGCTCTCTCTATATTAAAGTAGTTAGCATAAGCTATACTTACTAATATTCGCCTAGGCTACCTAGGCTACGTCTACCTTAGTAATATAGAGGACCTGCTTAAAGAAAGGCTACTCTATAGGGTATATAATAACCTATTAAACTTCTACTACTAAGTTTACTTACTTAGCTCTAATATTATTATACCTTATAGAGTCCCTTATAGGGGTATTAAGGTAAGCCCTCTTAAGGGCTATGCTAATAATATACTCTCTATATATATTAGAGTAGTTAATAAAGGAGCGCGTTTTATTAATTATATTAAGGCTAAACTCGCTAGTAATCCCCTCTATATTATTTATACTAAAGGGTATACCTCGCTTAGGCTTAGTATATTTATATATAGGGTCTAGTACTAATATAGTTAAGGATTTATTATATATTATAGGGATAAGAATAAGGATAAGGGAGAGGTATATAGCCCTACTTGCAGAGCTTCTTATACTTCTAGCTATAAGAACCTCTTAGGAAAGACCTCTCTAGTTAAGGAGTTACCTCTTATATAATAGCATTCGCAGCACCTTTAGCACCTTGCTAGAATGTTAACCTTTTAGGTTAAGGAGTTATCTTATATAATAGCTTTGCTACGAGAGCCTTAGTAGCCCGTTTAGCTCTAATATAATTAGCCCTAGTATAGCGCGTATCCGACTTTATATAAGGGTTTGCTTGCGAGTAGTAGGAACGTATAGGGTTCCTATATTGTTTTCCTTAACTAGTAGAGGGTATAGGTTAAAATACCTATATAGTATTTCCCAAATTATGCCTGCGAACTAGGTGAATTTGTTGTAGTCTTTTTGCGAAGGGGCTGCGGCGTAATTCCGAGCTCAACAAGGTCCTATATTACCTCGACGAAGCGCTAATTACTATTTTAGTCCTATATAGAGTCGTAATAGAAGTAGTAGCTAGTTAACTAGTCTATAAAAATCGCAGCCTAATAACAATTACTATAATTTAGTCAAAAGAAGGCCCTAGTAGTATTCTAAAGGTTCGTCGCCTCTGCTCTTTTAGGCTCTATAGAAGCTTTATTAATCTATTTCCTAAGTTACTAGGCTAGTTTGTAGATTAGGGTATAAATACTATAAGGGTAGCCCTTAATTATAAATATAAAAAGAGCTATAACCTCTAAATTATTTAACTCTTGTTATTTTATTAGCTTCCCTTACGTATTATAAAGGTTTAATAAATATTCTACCTAAGCTAAAGTCGTAATAGATAACCCTGTTCTATATCATGCTATTAAGTAATTCGTAGACTCTTAACTCTATTATATATACTATAGAGCCGCTAGTATAGGCTTATCTTTATTTAATATAGAGTTCTCCTTAGGTCTTATAGTGTTAAATATTGTAGAGGTATTAATAGGGTTAAATATAATATCTCTCGGGGTAGTAAGGGCTAAGTAGGGCGATATAGATACTTTCGTAGATTTAGGGTAATTAAGATACTTTATAAAATTAGCTAACCCTTCTCTTCTTCTCCCTTATCTTTAGGTTATTAATCTTGTATTTATTTAGCAAGAGGGGTCTTTAGTATCGTTACTAAAAGTCTAAAGGTCTTATATTTCCCTAGGCTTAATAACCCTATTATAATTACTAATAGATATTAAAGATATCTAGGCTATTATTATATTAAATAGTACCGAGGAGGTATACCTAAATAGGTAGGGAGTTACTAATACTATCTCTTACCCTTATCCCAATAGTTTAAGGATATTTTCCCTAGAATCTTAAACTTTTAAAATAAGTAATAGAAGGAAGGGGAAATAAGAAGAGGTCTACGAATTATTAACTGAAATAAGTTATTATAAAAAAAGCCTTATATACTCCCTAGGTTATCTATCTTAATATACTCCTTCTCTTTCTCTTTCGATATCTTAGGAATCTTAATAACTAGCTATTATTTAGCTTTTAAAGCTTTAATTATTCTCTCTAAATCCTTTAAATATTACTTTAATTATAATACTAATTAGAATAAATCCTCCTCCTTCTCCTAATTACCTTCCCTAGATACTATAGGTTCCTCCTCCTTTTCCTTAGATATATAATTATTATACTCTTTATTCCCTAGCGCTAAGAAGACTTTCGCTAGGTTTCTTTCTAAATTAGATCTATAAATATCTAAGTTACTTAGCTCTTAATACCCTTTAGAAGCTTAAATAAATTTATAAAGTTAGCTTCTACTAAATGTTTTTCTACTAACCTTACTACTTATTAATATTACTAATTAATATAATAGAGTATTAAGAGCTTGCGATAAGATATAGAAGGGGCCTTACTATTAGTAGTTAAGCTTTTTAATAGATAAGTTATTAATAGAACCCCTAACGTTAAATACTAGTACTAAATTACCTACCTCTAGCCTCTCCTTCCTTATAATCCTCTTATATTAACTATTATAGTATTCTATAGTTTTCTTATATTAACTATTAAATATCTTTTTAGCTTATTCTCTATCCTTATTAAGTTATAAGAAGGCTTATAGATATCTTTAAACCTCTTCTTCCTTTATTATTACTAAGTCCTAATTAAGAATCCTCTAAGTTAGTATTAAGGTCTTAATAGGAGTACTATGCTTAAACCTATATAGTAAATACAAAGGGCTAAAGCTAGTTAAAGTATAAACACTCGATCGGTTTATAAATAGGGTAGCGGGAAGGTATAGTTAAGGATTAATATCTCTCTCTCCCCTAGTCTATATTAATAATATATAAGTAATTAGCTAATAACTAGTCTTAACTATAATATTAGCCCTTAGGTTATATATAAATATTACCTTCCTCCTTATATTATACTTCTTATTAAACTTAATAATATTATCCTTATTCTCTAGGCCTCTATTAATAACGAGGTTACTATATAATCTATAGTAATAAATAATCTCTTCCTAGATAAACTTTATAATCTTAGCTAAAGTCGCTCTCTTAAGCTAGCAGGCTTTAGGCTATCCTATGAGTAGGTCCCTTACCTCTATAAGGTATTACTTACTTACTCTCTATATATCTAATAAGATCCTTATAAAGAATAGTCCCTTTAGGGAGCTATAAGTCTATATATTATTAGTTTATTAAGCTCTCCTCTTCTAATAATTAGGGTAACTCTTTAGGGATTTACTAATCTCTATATATATATTAGCCTAGATATAGCGATTAGATAGTCTCCTTATTATAGCTTACTTACCTCTATAACTACTCTCTTTATAAGCTCTTGCGATTAGTTTCTTCCTTTATTTAGGATTATTAATAACTTATTATAATATTAGCTTTGGATTTATTAGTCTAGTAAAAAGTAAGTAGTTCTAAATATAATAATCTAATACTCTAGTCTTAAAGTTATAATACCTTATTAGTTAAATTCTTAGAGGGCGTCTCTATATTCTTAAATAATAAGCGATTTATTAAGAATATACTAAATAGGTCTGCGAATTATTAAGATCTATACCTAGGATATTTATAATATTACTAATAACCTCTATATCACTTACTAGGACCTCCTCTAAATATTACTTATTAGTATACCGTTAAGCTTAATTAAAGAAGAAGCTAGCTCCTATATCTATAAAGAAGATCTATAAATTAATCTAGGAGTTAATCTCCCCCTTAGCTTCTTTATTAATAGTATTAGAAGATCCCCGGGGTTTTTATAATACACTATCCGCTACTATGTTCTAAGTGCTATGGATATATTATACTTTAAAGTAGAATATCCGAATCTATATAATCTAGTGAATAATAAGGGCTCCTAAGAGGTCTATAGCTACCTTATTAAGTTATAGAACTAATATCTAAGCGTCTATCTCTAGGATAAAGTATTATCTATTCAGATAGTTCTATACTATCCTTAAAGCTTTTAGAATACTATATAATTCTTTTTTCTTAGTATTACATAATAGCTTAGGTCCTAATTAACTACTACTCTCAAAGCGAGAGATTATATACTAGTTATTAATAAATTATCCTAGGACTCCGCCTTATCCTATATTACTAGCGTCGATTAAAAGGTAGATATCTCCTCCCCTAGGGCTATAGTTTATAGTAATAAGGATCTAGGCCTTTATAAGTATTACCTTTAAGGTATTTATAGCTATTTACTACTTATCCTCCTAGCTAAATAAAGTATCCTTATTAAGTAAGTTAGTAAGTAGCTTTATAATAGTAGAGTAGTCCTTTACCTAGGATCTATAGAACGTTATAATCCTAAGGAAAGCCCTTAACTCTATTAAATTAGTATAAGTAGCCTATTTATAGGTCTTAACTATCTTCGCTTCCTCTAGATAACGCCTATTAGTGTTATAAATATAGCTAATAATCGTTACTACTTTACAGGCTTATTATAACTTAACTACTACTACTATATACTCTCCTAGCTCTAAATTAATTAGGACGTTATTAATATTCTATAAATATTCTAAAATAAATCTACGAATCCCTAGATAAGACTCGATCTCTTCTTTATTATGTTATAAAGTCGGTCCTTTAATAGCGATATTATTCAGGAAGGCTTTATAGCAGCTAGGAATAAGGTTATATAGTATTCTAATTATAACCCTTATAAACTAAGTAACTAAGTTCGTCGCTCCTTAAGGCAAGGTATATATCCGTAGTAATCTAATTAGTAATACGAATTTTATTAAGTCTCTACTTATAGGATCTAAGGGGACTTAGTTATATCCTGAGAAGAAATCTAGTGGTAATAAAAGTTAATATATAGCAAAGTCTTCTAGAAAGTCGTCCGCTAAAGGGGGTAGTGCTACGTCTCGTATTATAACTATATTTATCTTAGTTACTAAGTTAATAAGCCTTCTCTTACTATCTTTCTTATATATATAGAATAATAGTTTATAGTAAGCTATATAGCTTTACTTAAGGATTCCCTTCTTTAGTCTATCCTTTAGAATTATAAGATTATCTTACTTTACTCCTCTTAATAATAGGATTTCTTTTGCTTATTACGCATTATATAATACTATTCGAATTATCTATAGAGGTATAATAGAAGGGTATATCGAGCTATACTACTTAAACTCCTAGGCTAAAGCCTTTTCCCTCGTAGTAAGAATAGCTAAAAGAAGCTTCTTTTCTTTAGGTTATAAATAATTAATAGTCTTTAGGATATTTTCTTATCGAGCTCTTATAAGCTTTATTCCTTACTTAATAATTAAAAACTTTATTATAATTAAGCTTATAAATAGGGTACTGAGATCTAGTATTATATTCCTTTTAGCCTTTACCTACGCCTTTAACTTCTACTCTAGGTCTCTATCTAGGGTCGAGCTATCTAATATAGCGTTATTAACGGGTTAAATCTTCTTATCTTTCGTCTTATATATTATATAAATATCTTCTATTAGTAATACGGGCGTTGTTAGTATAGGTTTATAATTATTATAGTAGAAAGTAGTATCTATAGCTATAATAACTTTAATACCTCTCTAATATACTAACTTAGTCCGCGAGCTATGCCGTCGTTAGCAACGCTCTCTCTATTAGTTAGCGCAAGCCGCACTCACCGACATTCCCCTAAGGGGCCTAGGCTACCTCTACCTTAATAGTGCAGAGGACCTGCTCGAAGAAGGGCTACTCTATAGGGTATATAATAACCCGCCTAGCTTCTATTACTAAATCTGGGCTTGGCGTATTTATATGCGGGGTCTAGTGCCGACATAGTTAAGGGATAAGGATAAGGAAGAGGGAGAGGCATAAGGCCCTGCTTATAGCAGAGCTTCTTATACTTCTAGCTATAAGAACCTCTTAGGAAAGACCTCTTTAGTTAAGGAGTTACCTCTCGTATAGTAGTATTCGTAATATCTTACTAGAAGGTTAACCTTTTAGGTTAAGGAGTTATCTTATATAGTAGCTTTTGTAATACCTTATTAGAAGGTTTAGTAAGGGCGTTTCTAGGCTACGAGAGCCTTAGTAGCCCGTTTAGCTCTAATATAATTAGCCCTAGTACGGCGCGCGTCCGACTTTATGCGAGGGTTTACTTATAAGTAGTAGGAATATATAGGGTTCCTATATTATTTTCCTTAACTAGTAGAGGGTATAGGTTAAAATACCTATATAGTATTTCCTAAATTATACCTGCGAACTAGGTGAATTTGTTATAGTCTTTTTGCAAAGGGGCTGCGGCGTAATTTCGAGCTTAATTACTAAGTCTACTTACTTAGCTATAATATAATAGCGAGTATCCCCTCTAGGGGTATTACTAAGAGCCCTTTTAAGGGCTATATTAATAATATACTTTCTATATATAATAGAGTAATTAAAGAAGGAGCGGGCTTTATTAATTATATTAATATTAAACTCTCTAGCAAGCTCTTATATATTATTAGTATTAAAGAGTATACCTCGCGTAGGCTTAACGTTTTTATATATAGGGTTTAGTACTAATATAGTTAAGGGATAAGGATAAGGATAAGGGAGAGGTATAAACCCCTGCTTATAGAGCTCCTTATACTTCTAGCTATAAGAACCTCTTAGGAAAGACCTCTCTAGTTAAGGAGTTACCTCTTATATAATAGCGTTTACCTTTAGTACCTTACTAGAAGGTCGACCTTTTAGGTTAAGGAGTTATCTTATATAGTAGCTTTACTATAAGAGCCTTAGTAGCCCGTTTAGCTCCGATATAATTAGCCCTAGTGCAGCGCGCATCCGACTTTATATAGTAATATTTAGAGGGTTTGCTTATAGGTAGTAGGAACGTATAGGGTTCCTATATTATTTTCCTTAACTAGTAGAGGGTATAGGTTAAAATACCTATATAGTATTTCCTTAATTATACTTATAAACTAGGTGAATTTGTTATAGTCTTTTTGCGAAGGGGCTGCGGCGTAATTCCAAACTTAATAACTAAAGCTAATATCTAAGTTATTTAAGCTTATTATCTAGTATTTTAGATAAAGCAGACCTAGATAATACTAATAATCTATAAATAGGTTAAGGAATATCTACTATAGGAGACGGCGTGACGTTATTATTATTTCTAAAATCTACTATGTTATTATCTATAAGCAAAGGAGTAGGAGGGTATAAAGGGAAGAAAGGTACTTTCTCGAAGTCTTCTTAGCTTAATAGGGTATCTTATAGAGCTATACTACTATTAATAGTTAAGTTATAGAACTCTATAGTAATTACGGATATATATTAAGTAACTAAGGGGATTTTAGAGTTAGAGAATAATACGCTATTACTTAAGGTTATACTACTAAAATATAGAGATAGCAATCCTTCTTAATTTAGAGCTCTAGCCTTTTTAATATATTAGAGGCTATATATAAATCTATCCCTCTACTAAACTAAATTAACTATATAAGTATTAATTAATAGGAGCTTTCGGAGTTATAGAGGGGCTCCTATCTTATAATACTATATATTAAGGTCCTATATAGCCTTAATAAAGCGCTAATAACTATTCTAGTCTTATATAGAGTTATAATAGAAGTAGTAGCTAGTTAACTAGTCTATAAAAATCGAAGCCTAGTAATAATTACTATAGTTTAGTAGAAAGAAGGCCCTAGTAATATCCTAGAGATTTTTTACCTCCGCTCTTTTAACCTCTATAGAAGCTTTATTAATTTCTTTCCTAGGTTACTAGGCTAGCTTGTGGATTAGGGTATAGATATTATGAGGGTAGCCCTTAATTATAAATATAAAAAGGGCTATAACCTCTAAATTATCTAACTCCTCTTATTTTATTAGCTTCCCTTATATATTATAAAGGTCTAATAAATATTCTACCTAGGCTAAAGTTATAATAGATAACCCTCTTCTATACTAGGTTATTAAGTAATTTATAGATTCTTAGTTCTATTATATATACTATAGGATTATTAATATAGGCTTATCTTTATTTAGTATAGGGTTCTGTTTAGGTCTTATAATATTAAATCCCGCTAAGGTATTAGTAAGGCTAAATATAATATCTCTCGGGGTAATAGGGGCTAAGTAGGGCGATATAAATAGTTTTATAGACCTAGGGTATTTAAGATATTTTATAAAGTTAGTAAGTTATTATAAGTTATAATCCCTCTTTTACTTCTTATAGTTATTCCTTCTTTTTATATTCTAGATATTTAGTTCTTTTAATAATCCTTTCTCTCTATCTAAGTCTTTTAAATTAATAGGAATTATTAAACTAGTCTATAAATTAGTATCTATAGATACTAGTAGGTTAATATCTATCCTATCTAGAGAGAAAACCTCTAGGTCTATAAGTTAAGGGGTATACTTAGCTATTAAATATTTAATATCTTCTTAAGCTATCTTTTTCCTAATATCTTTATCTCTTAATTTAAAGTATTAATTATATAGAATTCTATCTACCCTTAGTTAGGTCTAGTATCCTTTAGGAGGTATTTTATTAATAAAAGCCTTTAATAAATAATTAATCTAGGCTTAATATCTTTTCTTAATAAGCTACTTTATAGGTATTAGGCTCCTAATTTATATAAAGGACCTAAGCTAGTTAATAGAGTAGAGACTAGAGACCTATAGTAAAGGGCCTATATATCAAACTTCTACTAGGTATAGTTATTTTATTAAAACTTCCTTAGCTTTATATCTTAGTAGAAAGCTCCTAGTAATAAATATTAGAGTTTATAGTTATCTTTTAGCTCCTCTCCTTAACTACTAATTATTATAAAACTAGTTTCTCCTATCTTATAAGTCGATTAGTAGACCTATAATTACTACTTTAGTAGACTTAGCTGCTTATATATAAATAAGGAGTATATTAGGGGACTTAGCTTTAATTTAGATAACTATAGTATCCCTTATATCTCTATCTTTAAAATCGTCTTCTATACCTCTAACTATCCTATAGTAGAGTAGTTAGCTAGGCTTAGTAGGCCTTATAATATAGTAAGTAATTACTAAGATATCCTTAGTATATATCGGAGACGCTATTTTAAATATACTAATAGTATTGAATATATTAGCTATAAATTACTATAAGTATAAGGGGCGAATTATCTCCTCTATTACTTCTAAGGTCTTATTCTAATATTTAATAAGGATATATCCCTATACTTAAAACCTACTTATACTTAGTTTATTAGATATAAGCTCTATTAAAAGTCTAATCTTAAGAAAAGGAAGGTTTAAGGATCTTAACCCCTAGATAAATATATCTAACGCTTTATTATTATAAAAGATTACTTTCCCTATTATAATATATTAAGAGAAAGGTTAATAAGGGGAAAGCGCGAGTAATTTATAAACTAAAAAGCTAAATAGAAAGAATATTTATACAAAAGGAGGAGCTATAATATAGTAGTTAATATTATATAATTAGTAGATAAATTAAGTTTAAAAGCAAATAATATATATAAAAGAGAGAGAGAAACTAGAAGGCTTAAAGAGTAAGGAGTACGTTTTTATATCTACTAATTACTTTAATAATATAGTTATTTATTACTAGCCTATAGAAGGAATAATTAACTTTCCTCCCTTACCCTCCTTAGCCTTAATAAAGTAAAACGAACTTAGGATAAAAAACCTATAATAAATAGAATAATAAATCAGGGCGGTTATATATAGGGAAAGAATAAAGGAAATAATAATTAGTAGTAGCTATTAAAATAAGTAGCCTAGTTATAAATTAAATAAATATTCTCCTCTATCCTCTATTATTAACTTCTCCCCCCTCTAATAACTACTTTTAGCTAGCTACTTTAATCTTTATCTAACCCCTTTATACTTTCTCTCTTATATCTATAAATTATATCTTCTTATTATAGCTAACTATAACTTCCTTATCTTAGGTATTAAAAATACTAATTAACCTCGCTCTTATTATCTCCTATTTATAATAACCCTTTAGGTCCTTAGTCCTAATATCCCTATATTTAAAATAAAGAAAAATAATATACCTCTTTTTATCTAGTACTCTAATAACTAACTTTAGGTATTCCTTCCCTTCTTTTAAATATTACTATACCCTCTAGCTAATAATTATAATTCTTAGGTAGCTTTAAGCCTTATTTAGCTTTAACTTAATATCCCTAGTAATAAATACTTAGAGGTAGCTTTTATACTATAGATATTCTCTAATAAGACTACTAAAGTAATAAGGCTAGCTTTCTAGAAGGCTTATCTTAGTAAATAAGACTTTAAATAAATATTTAGGGTAACTAAGGGGTCTAGAAAATTCCGCTATTAAGTCTTTATTTATACCTCTACTACTTTCCTCGCTAGCTTATAGGAGATAAAGGTCTTTTAGCGCGTAGTAGCTATATATAGCTTATTTATTTAATCCTAAGGTAGTTATAATATAATACCCTCTATTTACTATAAAGAGCAGGCTTATACTACTAAGAACCCTACGTTAAGTATTTATATCTAGCGTTAAAGGGCGTGCCTCGCGCGGGCTTAGCGTTTTTATATGCGGGGTCTAGTGCTGACATAGTTAAGGATTTGTCGTGGGTTATAGGTATACCTAGGACTTCGTGGATAAGGAAGAGGGAGAGGCATAAGGCCCTGCTCGCAGCAGAGCTTCTTATACTTCTAGCTATAAGAACCTCTTAGGAAAGACCTCTTTAGTTAAGGAGTTACTTCTTATATAATAACGTTCGTAGCACCTTGCTAGAAGGTTAACCTTTTAGGTTAAGGAGTTATCTTATATAATAGCTTTCGTAGTACCTTTAGCACCTTGCTCGAAGGTTAACCTTTTAGGTTAAGGAGTTATCTTATATAGTAGCTTTCGTAGCGCCTTACTAGAAGGTTTAGCGAGGGCGTTGCTATAAGAGCCTTAGTAGCCTATTTAGCTCTAATATAATTAGCCCCAGTGCGGCGCGCGTCTAACTCTATATGGTAATATTTAGAGGGTTTACTTGCAAGTAATAGGAATATATAGGGTTCCTATATTATTTTCCTTAACTAGTAGAGGGTATAGGTTAAAATACCTATATAGTGTTTCCTAAAATATGCCTGCGAACTAGGTGAATTTATTATAGTCTTTTTGCGAAGGGGCTGCGGCGTAATTCCGAGCTTAAGTATTAATATCTATAAACTATACTTCGAGTATATCTCTATACTAAGTACTCCTTATACTAACTACTTCTTCTATAAAACCTAGGAGAGTTACTTATATAATAATCTAAGTATCTATAAGTACTATAGGTAACGAATTAAGAATAATAACAAGGTAAGGAGGAGTAGAGAATTTAATAGTATTAAGGAGATCCTATAGTCCCGAATTCTAATAGATATTATAGTTATAGCTATAGCTAAGTTCGACTTCTCGCTCCTTTATAATAAATATTATTAATAAGCCTAGGAATATTATCCTAAAGCTAGGTTTATATACTCTTATTACTCTTTTATAATAGAGCTACCTCTAGAGTTCGACCCTATAGAAATTATAAACTACTTAGGGCTTCGCGTTATACGGTAGTATAGGAAAATTAGGTTTCTAGATATATTTATATAATATATAGGGGGTGTAAAAAGGAAAAGAGAATAAGAGGCTATTTAGGTTTTAATTAGAAATTAAGATAAATAATATATAAATAGGTTTATAAAGCTAATATTAAAGTATATCTAGGTATAAAAATTAATATAATTCTTTTTATAAGTATCCTTCTCTTTCTCTTTAGTAGAAAGTAATCTAATATTAGTAATAATCTTTTCTAGGAAAAAGGGGGGGAGGGGTAAGAAAAGTCTATTAATATCTTTACTAGGGGCTAGTAATTACGATTTTAATACCCTCTCTCCCTTTCTCTTCTTCTCTTTTATCTTTAGGTTATTAATCTTATATTTATTTAGCGAGGAAGGGTAGCTTTAGTATTATTACTAGGAGGTTAAGGATCTTATACTTTCCTAGGCTTAATTACCCTACTATAACTATTAATAGATATTAAAGTTATTTAAGCTATTATTATATTAAATAGTAATAAGGGGCGTGCTTTAAATAAGTAAGGAGTTACTAATACTATTTCTTACCCTTATCCCTAAAGTTTAGGAATATTATCCTTAGAATCTTAAACTTTTAAACTAAGAGATAAAAAAAAGGGAAAATTAGAATAGGTCTATAAATTATTAATTAAAATAAGTTATAATAAAAGAAACCTTATATATCCCCTAGATCTTCTATCTTAATATACTCTTTTTCTTTCTCCTTTATTATTTTAGGAATCTTAATAACTAGTTATTATCTAGCTTTTAAAGCTTTAATTACTTTCTCTAAATTCTTTAAATACTATTTTAATTATATTATTAAGTATAATAAATCCTCCTCTTCTTTTTAATTACTTTCCCTAAGTACTATAAGTTCCTCCTCTTCTTCCTTAAGTATATAGTTATTATACTCTTTATTCCCTAGCGCTAGGAAGACTTTTACTTAGTTTCTTTCTAAATTAGATCTATAAATATCTAAATTACTTAGTTCCTAATACCCTTTAGGAGCTTAAATAAATTTATAAAGTCGATTTCTACTAAACGTCTTTCTAGTAACCTTAAGTTTGGAATTACGCCGCAGCCCCTTCGCAAAAAGACTATAACAAATTCACCTAGTTCGCAGGCATAATTCGGGAAATACTATATAGGTATTTTAACTTATACCCTCTACTAGTTAAGGAAAATAATATAGGAACCCTATATATTCCTACTACTTATAAGTAAACACTCTAAATATTATAAAATTAGACGCGCGCTATACCGGGGCTAATTATATCGGAGCTAAACGAGCTACTAAGGCTCTTATAGTAATACCCTCGCTAAACCTTCTAGTAAGGTACTATAAAAGCTACTATATAACATAACTTCTTAACCTAAAAGGTCGACCTTCTAGTAAGGTGCTAAAAGTGCTATAAACGCTACTATATAAGAGGTAACTCCTTAACTAAAGAGGTCTTTCCTAAGAGGTTCTTATAGCTAGAAGTATAAAAAGCTCTACTACTATAAGCAGGGCCTTATGCCTCTCCCTCTTCCTTATCCCTATAACCTATAATAAATCCTTAACTATATTAGTACTAGACCTTATATATAAAAACGCTAAGCCTGCGCGAGGTATACCCTTTAATACTAATAACGCGCGAGAGCTCGCTAGAGAGTTTAGTATTAATATAATTAATAAAACCTACTCCTTTTTTAATTACTCTATTATATATAGAGAGTATATTAATAATATAGCCCTTAAGAGGGTTCTTATTAATACCTCTAGAGGGGATACTTACTATTATATTATAGCTAAGTAAGGGGACTTAGTAATAGAAGCTAAGTAGGTTATTATATACCCTATAGAGTAGCCCTTCTTTAAGCAGGTTCTCTATACTATTAAGGCAGAGGTAGCCCAGGCCCCTTAGGGGAATATTAGTAAGTATAGCTTACGCTAAATAGAGAGAGCGTTACTAATAATAGTATAGCTATTAGCGGATAAAGCGGTAATAGAGGTAGTATTAGTAGCGCGGGTAGTGCGCGAGAGGAAACGTTAATAGTTTCGTAGTTTAAATAATTAAAAACCACGTTATTATCGATATGAAGTTAAAGATCGTGAGCCTATTAATAGGCACGTATAAGTGCGGCTATAGTTAGGAAAGTTACGATCACGTGACCGAAGGCTATATATTATTAGGAGGCGCGGAGTTAGAAGGTCTGTTGCACTTAAGCAGGTAAAATCACTATGCAGTGGCTAGGGGCCTTTCTAGTAACCTTATTACCTACGGATATTACTAATTAATATAATAGAGCCTTTGGAGCTCGTAAAAGGATATAGAAGGGGCCTTGCTATTAGTAGTTAAGCTTTTTAATAGATAACCTATTAATAGAGCCCTTAACGTTAAATACTAGCACTAAATTACCTACCTCTAGCCTCTCTCTCCTTATAGTCCTCTTATAGTAATTGTTATAATATTCTATAGTCTTCTTATATTCACTATTAATTATCTTTTTAGCTTATTTTCTATCCTTATCGAATTATTAGAAGGCTTATAGATATATTTAAACCTCCTCTTCCTTTATTATTACTAAATCCTAATTAAGAACCCTCTAGGTTAGTATTAGGGTCTTAATAGGAGTAATAGGTTTAAACCTATATAGTAGGTAGAAAGGGCTAAAGCTAGTCGAAGTATAAACACTTAATCGGTCTATAAATCGGGTAGTAGGAAGGTATAGCTAAGGGTTAATATCTCTCTATCCTCTAGTCTATATTAGTAATATATAAGTAATTAGCTAATAACTAGTCTTAACTATACTATTAGCCCTCGGGTTATAAGTAGATATTACTTTCCTCCTTATATTATATTTCTCATTAAATTTAATAATAATATCCCTATTCTCTAGTCCTCTATTAATAATAAGTTCGCTATATAGTCTATAGTAGTAGACGATCTCTTCCTAGATAAACTTAGTAACCTTAGCTAAAGTTACTCTCTTTAGCTAGCAGGCTTTAGGCTATCCTATTAGCAGATCCCTTGCCTTAATAAGGTATTACTTACCTACTCTCTATATATCTAATAATATCCTAGTAAAAGGTAGTCCCTTTAGAGAGCTATAGGTCCTTATACTATCTATATATTAAGCTCTCCTCTTTTAGTAATTAGGGTAACTTTTTAAGGATTTACTAATCTCTATATATGTACTAGCCTAGATATAGTAATTAGATAGTCTTCTAGCTATAGCTTACTTACCTTAGTAACTACTCTCTTTATAGGCCTTTGTAATTAGTTTCTTCTACTACTTAGGATTATTAATAACGTATTATAATATTAGCTTTTAATTCGTTAGTTTAGTAAAAAGTAAGCGGTTATAAATATAATAATCTAACGCTCTAGTCTTAAAATTATAATACCTTACTAATTAAATTTATATAGGGCGTCTCTATATTATTAAATAATAAGCGATTTATTAAGAGCGTACTAAATAGGTCTATTGAGCTCGGAATTACGCCGCAGCCCCTTCGCAAAAAGACTATAATAAATTCACCTAGTTCGCAGGTATAATTCGGGAAATACTATATAGGTATTTTAACCTATACCCTCTACTAGTTAAGGAAAATAATATAGGAACCCTATACGTTTCTACTACTTGCAAGCAAACCCTCTAAATATTATAGAGTTGGACGCGCGCTATACTAGGGCTAATTATATCGGAGCTAAATAGGCTACTAAGGCTCTCGTAGCCTAGAAAAGCTACTATATAAGATAACTCCTTAACCTAAAAGGTTAACCTTCGAGTAAGGTACTAAAGGTACTACGAAAGCTACTATATAAGATAACTCCTTAACCTAAAAGGTCGACCTTCTAGTAAGGTGCTACGAACGCTACTATATAAGAGGTAACTCCTTAACTAAAGAGGTCTTTCCTAAGAGGTTCTTATAGCTAGAAGTATAAGAAGCTCTGCGAGTAGGGCCTTATACCTCTCCCTCTTCCTTATCCCTTAACTATATTAGTACTAGACCCTATATATAAAAACGCTAAGCTTATACGAGGTATGCTTTTTAATACTAATAACGCGCGAGAGCTCGCTAGAGAGTTTAGTATTAATATAATTAATAAAACCTGCTCTTTCCTTAACTACTCCGTTATATATAGAGAGTATATTATTAGTATAGCCCTTAAGAGGGCTCTTATTAATACCCCTAGAGGGGATACTTGCTATTATATTATAGCTAAGTAAGTAGACTTAGTAGTAGAAGCTAAGCGGGTTATTATATACCCTATAGAGTAGCCCTTCTTTAAGCAGGCCCTCCGTACTATTAAAGTAGAGGTAGCCTAGGCCCCTTAGGGGTTAGTAAGTATAGCTTACGCTAACTGCTTTAATATAGAGAGAGCGTTGCTAGCGACGGCATAGTAAAGATAGTAATAACTTCTAGCGGATAAAGCGATAATAGAGGCGGTATTTAATAGCAGCGCGGGTAGTACGCGAGAGGAAAAGTCGATAGTTTTATAGTCTATTAAATAATTAAAAACCACGTTATTATCGATATAAAGTTAAAGATTGTGAGGCTATCTAGTATAACGGGTACGTATAAGTGCGGCTATAGTTAGGAGAGGATCACGTGACCGAAGGCTATGTATTATTAGGAGGCGCGGAGTTAGAAGGTCTATTGCACTTAAGCAGGTAAAATCACTATGCAGTGGCCAGAGGCCCTAAATAGGTCTATAAATTACTAAGAAGTGCGTCTAGGATACTTATTATATTACTAATAACCTCTATATTTCCTACTAGGACCTCTTCTATATATTATATATTATTATAGCGTTAAGCTTAATTAAAGAAGGAACTAGCTTCTATATCTATAGAAAAGATCTATAAATTAATCTAAGAGTTAATCTCCCCCTTAGCTTCTATATTAATAATATTAGAAGGTCCCCGGGGTTTTTATAATAAGCTATCTACTACTATATTCTAAGTACTATAGATATATTATACTTTAAAATTAAATATTTAAATCTATATAATCTAGTAAATAATAAAAGCTCCTAGGAGGTTTATAGCTACTCTATTAACTTATATAACTAATATCTAAGTATTTATCTCTAGGATAAAGTATTATTTATATAAATAATTATATACCCTCTTTAAAGCCTTTAGAATACTATATAATTTCTTCTTCTTAGTATTATACAATAGCTCTAGTCCTAACTAAGTACTACTCTTAAAGCGATAGACTATACGCTAGTTATTAATAAATTATCCTAGGACTCCGCCCTATCCTATATTACTAGTATTAACTATAAGGTAGATATCTCCTCTTTTAGGGCTATAATCTATAGTAATAAGGATTAGGGCCCTTATAAGTATTACCTTCAAGGTATTTATAGCTATTTATTACTTCTCTTCCTAGCTAAATAAGATATCTTTCTTAAGTAAGTTAGTAAGTAGCTTTATAATAGTAGAGTAATCCTTTACCTAGGATCTATAGAACGTTATAATCCTAAGGAAAGCCCTTAACTCTATTAAATTAGTATAAGTAGCTTATTTATAGATCTTAACTATCTTCGCTTCCTCTAGACGACGCCTATTAGTACTATAAATATAGCTAATAATTATTACTACTTCCTAGGCTTATTATAGCTTAACTACTACTACTATATACTCCGCTAGCTCTAAATTGACTAGGAGCTTATTAATATCCTATAAGTATTCTAAAATAAATCTACGAATCCCTAGATAAGACTTAATCTCTTCTTTATTATATCGCAAAGTTAGTCCTTTAATAGTAATATTATTAAAGAAGGCTTTATAGTAGCTAGGGATAAGGTTATATAAGATTCTAATTATAACTTATATAAACTAAACGACTAAGTTTATTACTCCTTAAGGTAATTTATATATCCGTAGTAGTCTAATAGGTAATATAAACGTTATTAAATCTCTACTTATAGGGTCTAATAGGACTTAGTTATATCCTAAGAAGAAGTCTAGTAGTAATAATAGTTAATATATAGCAAAGTCTTCTAAAAGATTATCTATAAAAGGGGGTAGTACTACGTCTCGTATTATAACTATATTTATCTTAGTTACTAAGTTAATAAGCCTTATCTTACTATCTTTCTTTTATATAAGGAAGAATAGATTATAATAAGCTATATGACTTTGCTTTAGGATTCCCTTCTTTCCTCTATTCTTTAGAATTATAATAATATCCTACTCTAGTCCTCTTAATATTATAATTCCTTTTGCTTACTACGCCTTGAATAGTACTATTTAAATTATCTATAGAGGTATAATAGAAGGGTATATAGAGCTATAATACTTAAATTCCTAGGCTAAAGCCTTCTCTCTTATAATAAGAATAGCTAAAAGGAGCTTCTTTTCTTTAGG
>JAVHLU010001126.1:0-36991 GCA_036785755.1 Colletotrichum ledebouriae | reverse complement strand
GGAGGGTAAGGGAGGAGAGTTAATTATTCCTTCTATAGGCTACTAATTAATTACTATATTATTAAAGTAATTAGTAGATATAAAAACGCACTCCTTACCCTTTAAGCCCTCTAGTTTCTCTCTCCCCTTTATATACTTTATTTACTTTTAAACTTAATTTATCTACTAACTATATAATATTAATTACTATATTATAAGTCCTCTTTTTCTTTAAATATTATTTATATTTAGCTCTTTAGTCTACGAATTACTTATACCTTCCCCTTATTAGCCTTTCTCCTAATATATTATAATAGGGAAAGTTATTTTTTATAATAATAAAGCGTTAGATGCGCGGATCTAGGAGTTAAGATCCTTAAACCTTCCTATCCTTAAAATTAGACTTTTAATAGAGCTTATACTTAATAAACTAAGTATAAGTAGGTTTTAGGTATAGGGATAAAGTAATAGAGATATCCTAGGCTTTAGACCTCTTAATAAGCTTAGTTACTAGCTTTAGCTAATTAGATTTAGTATATACCCTCTGCCTAGGATAGACAATATCCCTAGTTAGATAGGCCCTTTTAATATAATATTAAAATATATCCTCGGTAAATATTAGAATAAGACCTTAGAAGTAGTAGAGGAGATAATTTACCCCTCGTACTTATAGTAAGTTATAGCTAGTATATTTAATACTATTAGCGCACTTAAAATAATAACTCTAATATACGCTAAGGATATCTTAGTAGTTACTCGCTATATTATAAGGCCTACTAAGCCTAGCTAACTACTCTACTATAAGATAGTTAGAGGTATAGAAAACGATTTTAAAGATAGAGATATAAGGGATAGTATAGTTACCTAAATTAAAGCTAAGTCCCCTAATATACTCCTTATTTATCTATAAGCGCCTAAGTCTACTAAGGTAGTTATTATAGGTCTACTAATTAACTTATAAGACGGGAGAAACTAGTTTTATAATAATTAGTAGTTAAGGAGAGGAGCTAAAGGATAACTATAAACTCTAATATTTATTACTAAGAGTTTTCTACTAAGACGTAAAGCTAAGGAATTTTTAATAAGATAACTATACCTAGTAGAACCTCAATATATAAACCCTCTACTATAAGCCTCTAGTCTCTACTTTATTAATTAGCTTAGGTCCTTTATATAAATTAGAAGCCTAGTACCTCTAAAGTAGCTTATTAAGATAAGGTATTAAGCTTAGATTAATTATTTATTAAAGGCTTTTACTAATAATATACTTCCTAAAGGATACTAGACCTAACTAAGAGTAAATAGATTTCCGCGCGATTAATACTTTAAATTAAGAAATAAAGATATTAGGAAAAGGATAGCTTAAGAAGATATTAAACGTTAAATAGCTAAGTATACCCCTTAATTTATAGACCTAGAGGTTTCTTCTCTAGATAGGATAGATATTAACCTACTAGTATTTATAAATACTAATTTATAAACTAGTCTAATAGTTCTTATTAATCTAGAAGAGTTAGATAGAGAGGAAGGATTATTAAAGGAACTAAATATTTACAATATAAAAAGAAGGAATAACTATAAGAAGTAAAAGAGGGATTATAACTTATAATAACTAGCTAACTTTATAAAGTATCTTAACTACCCTAGGTCTATAAAACTATTTATATCGCCCTACTTAGCCCCTACTACCCTAAGAGATATTATATTTAGCCCTACTAATACCTTAGCGGGATTTAATACTATAAGACCTAAAGGGAACCCTATACTAAATAAAGATAAGCCTATACTAGTAGTCCTATAGTATATATAATAGAACTAAGAATCTACGAATTACTTAATAACCTAGTATAGAAGAGGGTTATTTATTATAACCTTAGCCTAGGTAGAATATTTATTAGACCTTTATAATATATAAGGGAAGCTAATAAGATAAGAGGAGTTAAATAATTTAGAGGTTATAGCCCTTTTTATATTTATAATTAAGGGCTACCCTTATAATATCTATACTTTAATCTATAAGCTAGCCTAGTAACCTAGGAAAGAAATTAATAAGGCTTCTATAGAGCTTAAAAGAGTAGAGGCAAAGAATCTCTAGGATACTACTAGGGCTTTCTTTCTATTAAACTATAGTAATTATTACTAGGCTGCGATTTTTATAAACTAGTCGACTAGGTACTATTTTTATTATAACTCTATATAGGACTAGAATAGTAATTAGCGCTTCGTTAAGGCTATATAGGACCTTAAAACGTGGTATTATAAGATAGGAGCCCCTCTATAACTCCAAAAGCTCCTATTAATTAATATCTATATAGTTAATTTAGTTTAGTAGAGGGATAGATTTATATATAGTCTCTAGTATATTAAATAGGCTAGAGCTCTAGTTTAAAAAAGATTACTATCTCTATATTTTAGTAATATAACCTTAAGTAATAGCGTATTATTCTCTAACTCTAAAATCCCCTTAGTTGCTTAATATATATCTATAATTACTATAAAGTTCTATAACTTAACTATTAATAGTAGTATAGCTTTATAAGATACCCTATTAAGCTAAGAAGACTTTGAGAAAGTATCTTTCTTTCCTTTATACCCTCCTACTCCTTTACCTATAGATAATAACGTAATAGACTTTAGAAATAATAATAACGTTATACTATCTCCTATAGTAGATATTCCTTAACCTATTTATAGATTATTAGTATTATCTAGGTCTACTTTATTTAAAATACTAGATAATAAGCTTAAATACCTTAGATATAAGCTTTAGTTATAGGTCTTATAGACGCTAAGTCGTAGTATAACTATTAAGTAACGCCTAAGAACTATACTTATAAATATACTATTATATCCTAAGAGGCCTAGTCCTTTAAATAAGCGTAATTATAGCTATATAGACTATATCTAGTAGAGGGTTAACTAGTAGGATTAGATCGAGTAGAACACGCCTAAGGGAGTATATTATTATAACTTCTTATACTTAGTATAATAAGGTAGGTAGTTTTAGCTATACTAAGGATTAGAGTAGGATAAGGAGTATAATAAAGAGGAAGAGGTAATAAGGCTATTATTAAGATATAACTTATAGTAGAAGATAGTTAAACCTAAGGGACCTTCTTAATAATAAGATTACCTACCTAGAAGATATTATTAATAAATTAGATCTATAAATAGAATCTACTTACTACTTCTATAAAGTAGTTTTATTTAATTTTTAAGAATCTCTTTTATAATATTATAAAGAGTCTCGAGGGGATAATTAGAATAGGATAAGATAGACTTAGCTATATAACTTTTAGAAAACTCTCTTAGTATATAGACCTATTATAGGAAGACTATAGAGTAGGGCGTAGAAGAGAGGAGCGTAATAGATAAGAAAATAGTATAAATATTATTATAATTAGTACCTTAAGAACCTAATACCTTATTTTTCTTTAGTATTTTCTTAGCGAATCCGCGTCTAATTAAGATAATCTCTTTAATTAGATCTGAAAATTATTCTATATATCTTTTAAGCCTACTCTTAATATTCTTACCTCTTTATAGGTAGAGCTATGTTATTTGTTGTCTTTCTAGTTCCTATTGGTTCTAGCCTTTTCCACTACTTATACCTTTAGGGAAGTAATAGTAATTACTATATAATTCGACCTCGAAGCTAAATAATTCGATATTATTAATACGTTCCTAAACGCCTCCTAGGACCTAAATAAAGATCTAATTATTTATAAGTTACTAGATAGCTTTAAGTAGTTTAGAAAGTATATTAAATTATACTACGCGCTCTATAGGCTAAGGGATATATTACTCCTCTAGTATAAGGTGTTCTCCTTAACCCTTTAGCGCCTAGGCGTTATACTTATAAATAAAGACCTATATCTCTTCTAGTTAACTAAGAAGAGGGTCCTTATTATCTTCTATATAGATAGCTTCCTTATCCTATTTTATAATAACTATAAAGAAGTAGCACGAAGGGTAATTACTAGCTTAAAGGAAGCGTATAAGTTAAAGGAATAAGGCCTAGTTAAGTATTATCTTAGAATTAGAGTTATTTATAACTAGGCTATATAAAAGATATACCTTTCCTATAACTAATATATTAGGTAGGTTATAAAGAAATTTAATTTACTTAACTTAAGAGCGCTAGTAACCCCCCTTCTAAACCTACTACTCCTAAAGAGTAAAATAGTAGTAATATTATTAGAGGTAAAGAGTTTCTAAGAGAAGATTAGCTCTATACTCTATATTATTATTATAATCTAACCTAATATTACTTTTATATATTCCCTACTCTTAAGATTCCTAATAATCCCCGCCCCTTATTACTATACTACTATTAACTAGCTTATATAGTACTTATATTATACTTATTACCTCGCGATATGCTTTAGTAACTTAGGGGGTAGATAGGTATTACTAATTATAAGCGATACTTTATTTATAGATAATAAGGAGATATAGAGGTTATCTTAAGAGTATATAATCTCGCTCTTTAGAGGACTAATCTAGTAGAAGGCTACTTAATAAGCTATAATTATAATATTAATAATAGAAGCGGAGCTTCTAAGCCTAGAATATACTACCAAGGGGATAATCGCTCTTTAGAGGCTATTTAGGGATATCGCTCTCGAACTTAGTAATATCTAGAAGATTTACTATAATAACTAATAAATGATTCGTCTTATAATAAGCGAGAAGGAATAGATCTTAACTAAGCTATAGTATATTCATATTTAGAATATATAGCTATAATAAGAACACGCTAGAAGATCGTTTAGTATAGTATATATACTAATACATAAGATACTAGCTAATAGTCTTATAAAGGTTCTTAACTATAAGAAGTTTAAATATTTCTATTCGCTCCTTAATCTAAAAGATATATAGAGAATAATTATAATAAATAAGGGATACTCTAAATAAGTATAAGAGGGCTAGTAGCGCCTAACTTTTAATTAATTTATAGCTTACTAGCTAGGGAGCTTGAAGTCGCTCCTATAAGAGTAAGAAGAATATAATATACCCTAAAGGGCTACTCTAAAACGCTAATTTTCTGCTACCTAACCTTAGAGGATTTGCTTATACTAATCTATTAGGATATTATATAAGGGTAGTAATACCTCTAGTAAATGTATACTAATAAGACTATTAACTATATAGCGTACTATAATAGCTATATTACTAATAGGTAGATAAGGTGCAGGTATACCTACGAGAACTACTAGGGTTCTAAATAGAACGGGGGCGGGAGATAGAGTAATAACGCTATATATACTAGAACTACCTATTACCTTAGGAGCCCTACCTAAACCCTTACTATTACTACCCTTCTTTACTACTATAATCTCCTCCTTCTAGGTAGTAATAGCCTTATAGAGCGTAGCTCTCTAATATGCGAGGGTCTATAGGTTATATTAGAAAATAGTTATAGAAACGAAGTATATATAGAGGCTTACCTCTCTAACTACTAGGTTATCTAAAGTCTTAGCTTTAGTATATTAGTAGGCTATAATAATAATAAGGGCGCTTATTTATTAATAAGGTACCTTACCCTTATAATAGTAGTTATACTTACCTATTATACTAAGCGAGTACTTTCTATCTAATAAGCCTAAGAGCTCGCTTAAAATATATTAAAAGTAGCGCTTATTAAATAGGGGTATTTATTCTACCTCTATACCTCTACTAGGGGGAGGAGGGCTAAGAGGGGGCTTTAAACTACTCTTACTAGTACCCTCCTCCTTATCTATCTCCTTAGGGATTATAATAATAATAAGGTTAGTAACGTTCTAGAGTATAGTTATAATAATAAAAGGATTATAACTTATTAGGAGCTATCCTCTCTAACTACCTAGGAGGGTAATCCCAGGGCCTCTTAGGCTATAAACCGTTACCCTCGGAGCTACCCTCTATAGGTTACTTCTACTTCTTCTTTCTACTTACTATATAATATATTAGTATACTATATATTAATAATAGGAAGGAATAATATATATATAACCTTATTATTACTCCCTAGGGGAGGAGGGCGCGCCTCTCTACCCCTAGTTTTATTCTTACCTTCAGTAGCGCGCGCCTTCTTAAGGGCTATAGCCTAGCTAGTCTTCCTTTTAGGAGGTATCTATAAATATATTAGTATATTATAATAGCTTTAAGATCGTCGCGCAATATAGTTATATACGCGCGCGCGCGATAAGATTATTCTTAGAACTAAAGTTAGATATATATAGAGTTATTATATTATATATAGGGAAGAGTTAAGAAAGTAGGCGGGCAGCTCGGTTGTTTTATTTAGAATTAATATAATAGTAGCTACCCTACTTAAGCTAATAAGAGATAATAGATTCTATTACTATTAGTAAGAGTTAGTAAATAAAGGGTATTATAATAATAATAGCGATAGTTATAAAGGTAGAAGATTATAACTATTTACGCTTCGCTTATACCTAATATAAATAACTTTACTTTATTATCTCTTTTATAAATAGGCTTATTAATAGGTTCTTTATAAATATATTACTTTATATTTAGGTATTTTAAGGGATACTACGCAGTTAGGCGCTTTTCTAGCTACTACTATGTCTAGGGGAGTATATTATAATACCTTTAGTATCGCCTCTTCCTAGCGTAGTATATAACTAATATTAACTCTAGAGTAACCTTTTTCTAGGGTCGTTCCTCCGACTATGGTTATAAGTAACCACGTTATAGCTACTCTCGTTATAATAGAACAAGCTCTTTAGTAACTATAAATGTGGCCCTATAGGACGTTTCTCAATAGACTATCTAACAACACATATATTCTTACCCGTCACTAGGACGGATAGGTTCCAGAAACACGCTCAGGTTCGCATTTAACGCTATAGAGCGTTAGTAGCTTTAATAGAATAGACCTTTTAAACGTTATTAACTTTTAGACCCTTATAGCTATATTACTACTATATCTATAAAATAAGATACCCCTAGCGATCTTAAGCTACTACCTGCTACTACTCCCCTATACTAGCAGCATAGCTTTCTTAATATAGCCCTAACGACCTATCTACCTAAATATAAGCCGTTGTCACGGAGCTTATCTGCTCTAATGGCGTGCGCACCGGAGTTTCTATGTTTCTATTAATAGCATTCCACGCTTCTTTCCGCCTAGGCCCTTTATTAGGACTATAGCGTTATTAATTGCGTTCTATCCTTACTAAGTAGTTCTATCCATTACCGCTATAAACGCTTTATATCTATCGTCTTCGCATAGTTCTCCATATCCATAGTTATCTCTTTCAGGGGCTATCGGGCGTGTAGTGCACGCCCGCAAGGGAGCTAGGCCTAGATAGGCAAGCGATTACAATCCCCTTAATTATATTGCTATTATCTACTATTAGATATTAGCGAATTTCACGCTATTACTTAGCTTCGAGATATATACTAGTTAATATATTTCCAGGCGCGTTATTCCGCTTAGCGGACTTTAATACCTAGTACTCCTTATCTAAAGCTCTCTTAAATCTTTTATTATTTAGCTCGGCTTTATCTTTATCGCAGCCTGAGACTTAAATACTAAAAGCCTTAATAATAGCTAGGAGGGTAGCTAAGGGTTTATTATAAGTATAGCCCTTTAGATAGGAACCTATAGCTATAACCGCTCTATATAGAAAGTATATATTATATTCGTTATATTAGAGGATAAACTATTCTTTACTATACTAGACTATTAAGTACTTATACTTCGTATTTCTATTATTATAAAGCCTATAAAAGTCGACTATATTCTCGACGTATTTTATAGATAGAGTTACGTTATAAAGTCCGTTACTTAGCGTTACGGGTACGCCTTTAGCTAGTCTCTTCGCTAGAGATACTAGGATAGATATAAGTAATACTAAATAATATAGAGTTTATTTTTCGTCAATCGATACTAAGTTATTAGTATAGCCTATAGTATCTCTATATATATCAAAAGAAGATTTCGCTAAAGGAGATAGTGTAGGCGACGGGCTATTCGAGGAAGTCGGATATCCCCCGTATACAAAGTCAAGCTGCGATTTTAGTATTACTTATAACGTTATAACAAGAAGTATTTAGGAAGGCTAAAACCTTACGCCTATGCTAGATAGCTGCCTCGTAGGCCTCCTCGATCTCTATTTAGTATTTATAAGTAGTATCTCCCTCCTATTAACACGCTTTTATCTACTACTATAGCTATATTATTCGCTCTTAAATTGCTTTAACTCTTATCTAGAATACTATAGTATCTATATCTAAATCTCTCTTTGCTACGGTTCGCTGCTTTTCTATTTTATAATAGATATTATTTAGCTTATAGCTAAAACGCTCTACTATAGTATAGATATTAGAGGAGAATATTATTATTAAAATATATAATAAGTACTACTCTATTTTATAGATATAGTAGAAGATATAAGTAGAGCAAATATTTTATAAACGAAGTAAATAGGATAAACGCGGGGGAGGAAATATACTCCTAGTATAGAGACTTTTAATAATATATAAAAAGACGCGAGATATATTACGCCTATAGTTCCCTAAAGGCTTAATAGATTAAGCGCTAGGGAAGCTAAGCTTAGCTTCTAATTAGTTTATAAAAGCTAGGGTTATAATAGCGCTAATATCGAGACGAGTTTAGGATAAGTAGCCTAATCTACGCGCAATATCGCGTATAATTTGTTATTACTAATCCTTATGAAATTGCTTTAGGTGTGGATAAGTAGAATAGTTAGAATGCTAGTATTAGAGCTAGGGTCATATCTCTTTGCTTAAAACTTTTTAGAGCTTTTATATTAGAACTAGGTAATAATTATTTTATAGACCTAGTTTTCTTTTCGCGGCGCTAGTATTAGAGCTATAATAGTATTAGTACTAAAGCTTGCTATAACTAATAACTAGACTATTAGGATAGCTTTTATCTTAAATAGCAATTATATCTATTAAGAGATCTAAATCTAGGTAGAGACGTTCCCCGTTAGCCTTCGGACTTCGCCTCGCTAGTATTTCTATTTATTAGTCTTCCCTTTAACTAACGCCTATCTTTCTAAAGCTTGGATTTATTAGTTATTTATATCTTATCCCTAATAAAATATTAAGAGTGGTCTAAATACGAGGCATAGAGGCGGGGTCGTGCATGCGATATATTATATCATCCTGAGAACCGGGTAGGGGGGTTTTCTATACAGTAGAAATCCAGGGAACTATACTATTATCATAGGGCTATAGTATCGTTAGGTTATTACCCTGTAGATCGTTACCTATTGACTTCATAGCTTTATATATTATATCTCGGAATTGCTTAAAGTGAATCTCCTAGTATACTATAGCATCGGATAATAGCCTAGAGTCGCGTCGCGGGCGATTCACTTATTTATAGCTATATATATTGCTTTCACTTCGGACTTAGTGAAATATAATAATAGAGCTAAGCAACCCTTATAGTTATAGGTTAATAGTGGATAATAGTAAGGTCCTAGGTAGGTTAGTAGGGGCGATATAGAGTAGATTATAGGGTATAATCTCTCTATTACATTAGGCTCTTCCCTACTAGTAAATACGCTAGACTAGGTAGTTATAATAATAGTTTATATATATAAGGACTAATAATAAGCGAGAGATATAGCGGGTTATTAGTACCCGCCTTTTTAAAGTTTATATTAAGGTATATATATCCTAGTAATTTAATATATAGATATAGACCTCGTGAGGGGTCCCTCTAAGCTACGAGTTAGTAGGAGGAGCTAAGGTATAATATATAGCTAGGTATAAAAAGGGGAAAAGACTAAGGGACCTTAAAGCTATACCTAGAGAGGTACTTAGAATTAGTAGGAGAAGTATTTACCTCTATTACTATTCCTATATCCTAAATATATTAATATTTTAGACTATATAGAAGCCCCTTAAGAGATATTAACCCTATCTAAAGGTAGCTACTAACTTCTTCTAATTAACGCTTTTACTACTACTTAAGATACCTTAGTCTTACTAAAGCATATCTTTAGGAATCTATCCTATAATATAGATATTAGTATATATAGACTGCTACTAGTAATAGCTTATGCCAGGCTCTTAATATACTATATAGATAATATCCCCTCTTAATAAGACTAGATCTATATCTATATATTATAGAAGTATTACTTCATAGCATATATAGGGTATCCTAGAGATTAATAACCTGATTTCTTATAACGCTAGTATAGCGTGTTACTATAGTATATAGCTAGCTAGTCTAAGCGTGCTTTCGAGAGCTATAAACTCTCTTACTAGTATACTTAATATAGCGAAGTTAAGCTAATAAAAATGATATTTCCCTATATTAGTCTATATATAGGATAGCTTTAGCTTTAAGTAGTATAGTTAAAGTTTCACGCGTTAAAGAAACTTAATATATATCCTATTATAATAGGCGATACAGAATACTACTTAGACATATACCCACTAATCTACTAGAATAAGCTTATAAGCAATAACTAAGCAGCTGCCTAATTTGGAAACGATTTATAGATTTATTTCTATATATATAACTTTATAATTTAAAGCATCCTAGGCCTAGAATACCTTATATTATAACCCTTCTTACTATTACTAACTATTAGGAAGCTAGGAACTCAATTACTAATATAAGTAAACTATTATATATACGCTAGCACCTAAGATTTCCTTTAGACTTAACCTAGTATTTAGCTATATTATACTAGATAGTATCGCTCGAGCTACTCGAGGATATTAACCTAGCTTCTTAGTGCGGGATAGCAGAGAAGCTAGACGCTCTTACTAGTAGGCACCTCTAGTAATAATCTCTTTATTCTATAAAGATATTTAGCTATATTATTATAGAAGCGGTTATACCTTACTTATTATCTATAATTACGATCCCTCGATCTTATCTATAGGGCCTCTATACTTATTATATAACTATAGTGCTAGTATAAGGTATAATATACCGTGACCTTTAGCATAGGTATATCGATTAACTAGGTAGCGAAGATACCCTTCCTAGTTTAGGCGGGTATTTAGTAGTGCTAGTAGCTAATAAGAGTGTAATATAGTCTAGTATGCGAAGTCTATAGTATAATCTATGCTATTCGAATTGCTATTATTACTATAGCTATTTCTCCTATCTAGATATAGTAATATTACTAAGAGTAGTCTAGGGGATCAGAGGGCGTTAAAATAGCAACCCACGTTAGATATAGATAGTAGAGCTAATAGTTAGGTTTATCCCAGACTGCTGCTAGGAGCGTGCTATAGATCGCTAGTATTATTATCCTAACTAGCAAGGCTTACTTTAGCCCCTCTATTCTAATAATAGATTATAGTATTATGTTCTGCTAATTTCTATCCGAGCTTTAGTATTAGGTCTTTGGAATTATATCTACACTCTATAACTAATAATAAGATACTAGTAGCGGACGCTAGTATAGACCTATATTAGACTTCACGCGAGCTTAAATATTATTATAAGCTAGTTTATAGGATATAGGTGATATTCGCCTGCTCGTCGTAAGGATTAGTAATATTATCTAGTATTAAGGTAGGCTTTAATAAGGTAATAATCTTCTTACCTATATCTAAGAGCGAGGTATAGCCTTTTGAATAAGCTATTATAAGCTCCTTAGCTATGCTACTATCTCCTAATAGCGAGAATAAGTTATTAACTATTAGATAGGCTGCCTCGAGACGATATACTAGTTAGCTAATATATAGTATTATAGTCGCTAGTAGCTAATAGTTCTCTATTTTCTAGCGCTTTTATAGAGCCTCCTATCCTTATTTTTATTTTACTTTTATTATAGCTAAGCGTTTCAACTTTATACCCTATGATATTAGTCTTATTAGTATTAGCGCTTATATTAGAGGTCTTTATAGCGAGGCTCCTACTATAAGGTCGTTTTAGTAATAATTTAGGCTCCTCTTTAGCTAGTCTCTTCTATAATAAGATAGCAAGAGATCCTAGCTATATAGAGCAGTCGCTTAGCAGATCGGTCCTATCTTCGCATAAGACTAGAGAAGGCTAGGCAGTAGAACGCAGTACTAGCGATCCACGCCTTAATAAACTTAATACCTATATATATATAAAATTAACCTCCTAGGTTAGTACTAATTTCTAAAATAGCGCGAATATTACTTACTAGCTTTTAAGTACTAGGTAAACCTAATACTTTATACCTTTACTAGATAGTAGTATTATAATTACTCTTAAGTTCTACTAGTCTTTTAGAAGCAGCTTCCTACTCCTATTCCGATTTATATATAAGGTCTCTTAGTAGCTTTAAGCGTGCTCTATTTAATAAGATATTTATTTATAAAGCAGGCTTCTCTATATTAAGAATACTCTTTATAGCGATTTCTTATTTAGTAGTACTCTAGCGAATATTAGTTAAAGTAAAGCTAAGATACTTAATATAAGCCTTAGGTTTAGAGGTAGGCTATATAGTAATCTCTTAAAGATAATATACTACTAGTCCCTCCTACTATTCTTATTATAAGAAAGGGAGGAAGCTAGATAATAGAAAGTAAAATCGACTTAAGGAAATCGAGCAGAGCTCTATAAGAGCTATAAATATTATAAGCTTATATAGAGCTACTACTATTTTAAGTAGTTAATTCTACTAATTATATTAGTATTAGGTAGTATTATTAGTAAGTTAAATATAGTACTAATTACTACCCCCTATTTAGACGATGCCCTACCTAGAAGATTATATTTAATAACGATTAATAGATTCTATACTAATCCGAACCTCCCTTATTAGAAGATCTTATTAATAGCTTTATTTATATCCCACCTATATAAATATTTAATACTTACTAGTACTGCTAGTTTCTTTTTCTACACGCTGCTCTTGCCTTCTCCCCTTGCGTATTAGTACTATATTATATTCTTTTGCTTAAAAAACTAATATCTAAGGAGTAGTTACGCTCTTATAATAATATAGCTAACGGTATATATTATAAGCTAGGGGGTGTTCGAAGGTATAGGTAGATATAGAGGGTTTACTATACCTAATCTATACTTAAGAGTAGCTATCTAAGGAGAGGGCGCCTATTAAATATAGCCCTCTATATCTAGGACTTATTAGTCCGAAGTTTATATATAGCGATATACCCTCTATAGTAATTAAGTAAGAGCTTCTTGCTATTTCCTACTTATACCTTATTTATATTCTTAGTAATAGCTCTAGTCTTAGTAATTACTATCTATCTATAGTTTGAGAAGCGCTTATTTAGATATACCTAATATCCCGCTAAGGCTATATTATAACTTCAAGATATAGGTATAGTAGCTGTTTAGATAACTAGGAGCTAATAAGTATAATAGCTACTAGCTAGGGTTCTAAAAGTCTAGGGCTAAGTTACTATAACTATTACTACTTCCCTAGCTCTAGAAGGAGATTAGGAGTTCTACGCTAGAGCCCTTCTCTAGCTATACCTATATCCTAGTAACCCTGAATCCTCAAGGAAAAGAGTTACCTTCTTAATAGTTTATAACTAAGTGCGGCGTAATAATATTAATACCTAGTAGTATACCTCTTAATTATAGCCTAATTTATAGCTCTACTAATACTAGTAACTAATATATCTTAATAAATATAGAGATACTATTAGCGCCTGCTTAGTATTTAAGGCTTATAATAACGGGAGGTATATCATAAAGTTATTCAGGGGTATAGAGAGTGCTCTGGAAATAATCAGCCGAGCTTAAGTAACTTATAGTTCTATTGCGTAGCTAAGATACCCTATAGTATAAGGTAATCTCGCTCCCTTAGCTATCTCATAGTTCTAGTTATATTTAAACCCTCTCTTCGGATATATAGTTCTAGCTTATTACTCCTCTTTATAAGCTTATATTAGCCTATAAACTCTAGGCCTAGTTCTATCTTATAGCACGGCCTAAGAACTCGCTTATTTAGCTATCGTTACTACTAAACTACGAAATAAAAGCAATTATTAATATATAGAGATTTAAAAGGACTCGCTAGATAGCTATCTTTCTAAGGAGTCGACTTCTAGCTACTCTATTGATTTAAATCAGCCTTATCTATACTTATATTCGAACGTGTTATATATAGATAATAACGAACATAAGCATAGCGATTTTTATCCTTAATAGCGAACTAGGACGAGGGTAATTGTTTATCTCAGGCTTAGCTATATCCAAGATGCAGTTAAAATTTCATAGATCGGCTATATAGTGCTAAGCTAAGGGTTCAGTCTCCTGCCCGAGTATTATGCCTTTCGGCCCGCTTTCTCAGTAATAGTAAATTCTACTATTTCTATTCCATTACTCGTGCTAATTAGGTTAAATAAGCCACTATTCTACTACTACCCCTGGCCTAAAGCCTGAAGCAATAACGTAGTATACTCCCCTTTGTTATATTCACTAGCGTTAATTACACTACCTCTATTAACTAGACTAGGTCTGCTAGCTACTTGCTATATTATATTCTCGCTTTATAGGATCTTCGTTTTTAGTATTATAAAACTCTCTAGACCCTTAGCCCTATTCTAACTCTCCTGAGATAAGCCCGCTAGGAACTAGCTTTCTTATTCTTCCGAGTTACCTCGGCTTAGTTATAAGGCTAACGACGATCTTACGTAGAGAGGATTTAATAGGTCTATTGAATAGTCTTCTATAAAACGGGTTATCTTATAGCCCCCTTGCTAGTTATTATACTATCTAATCGCTAACGAGGAAAATCCTTCTGAGACTCTATATTACAGGCTTACCTCGAATGGTGTAGGCGAATTGGGTAGTAGCGCCCCGGATCTTACGAATATTGAGCTCGGAATTACGCCGCAGCCCCTTCGCAAAAAGACTATAACAAATTCACCTAGTTCGCAAGCATAATTCGGGAAATATTATATAGGTATTTTATCCTATACCCTCTACTAGTTAAGGAAAATAATATAGGAACCCTATATATTCCTACTACTTATAAGCAAACCCTTATATAAAGTCAGATACACGCTACACTAGGGCTAATTATATTAGAGCTAAACAGGCTACTAAGGCTCTCGTAGTAAAGCTACTATATAAAATAACTCCTTAACCTAAAAGGTCGACCTTCTAGCAAGGTACTAAAAGTACTATAAATACTACTATATAAGAGGTAACTCCTTAACTAGAGAGGTCTTTCCTAAGAGGTTCTTATAGCTAGAAGTATAAGAAGCTCTATTATTATAAGTAGGGCCTTATACCTCTCCCTTATCCTTATCCTTATCCCTTAACTATATTAGTACTAAACCTTATATATAAATATACTAAGCCTGAGTAAGGCACGCCCTTTAGTATAAATAATATAGAGAGGATCGCTAGAGAGTTTAGCCTTAATATAATTAATAAAACCCGCTCCTTTATTAACTACTCTACTATATATAGAGAGCATATTATTAGTATAGCCCTTAAGAGGGCTTACCTTAATACCCCTATAAGGGACTCTATAAGGCGCAATAGTATTAGAGCTAAGTAAGTAAACTTAGTAGTAGAAGTTTAGTAGGTTATTATATACCCTATAGAGTAGCCCTTCTTTAAGCAGGTCCTCTGTATTATTAAGGCAGAGGCGGCCTAGGTAGCCTAAGTAAATATTAGTAAGTATAGCTTATACTAACTACTTTAATATAGAGAGAGTGTTACTAATAACGGTATAGCTAGCGGACGAAGTAGTAATAGAGGTAGTATTAGCAGCGTGGGTAGTGCGCGAGAGGAAAAGTTAATAGTTTTATAATTTAAATAATTAAAAACCACGTTATTATTAAAATAAAGTTAAAGATCGTGAGGCTATAGGTATATATAAGTATAGCTATAGTTAGGAGAGTTATAATCACATAACCGAAGGCTATATATTATTAGGAGGCGCGGAGTTAGAAGGTCTATTGTACTTAAGCAGGTAAAATCACTATGCAGTGGCTAGAGGCCATCTTACGAATATAGATAGGATAACCTCTCCTATAAACCTTAGCTAATAAATAATAGTTAATACGTCCTCGGTATCGTCGCTCTATAGAATATATCTAAACGTCGCTTAGTCTCCTTCCCTAGAGTATAAAGATAAGGTTAGCCTATTAGACTATTCTAGCTTAGATCTAAGCAAATTCCCTAATACCTTATAGCAATCGCTAGCTAAATATCGTAACTCTAGGGATAAAACCACTATATTTTCTAATAGAATTAATCCTAGTTTAGTCGGTTACCTATTAGTATTCCTTTATAGCACCTAAATAACCTTATTATACTAAGACTATCCGTTATACTTATACCTATCCTTATATCGTGGTAGACTATATATTAGCCGGCATACTACTATACTAAGAGACTAGATATTAATAGCCTTAGTATAGCTAGCGTTAAGTTATATATCTAAGTAGACCTCCGGAGCGAGATAGAGATATATACTATAGAAAGTTATTAACTTAGAGCTATATTATAATAATCCGAAGTTAGCTCGCTTAACTAAGATATTATTATTAGATCGACTCTCGATAAGAATATTAGCTAGCTTAATATCTTAGTATGCGATAGGTATCTCTAAGCTATATAGGTATACTAGAGCTAATAAGTATTAATAAACGATTATTAGAGTTTCTTTATATATTATATCCTTATGCTTATCTAGAGACCCTAAGGGTATATACTCGAGGTATATCTCGGGATAGGGTATAGAGAATAACTTAATAAGTCTTATAATACGCTCCTAATAGGCTATTAGATAGGTATAGTAAATAAATAAATAATATATAAATATAAGAAACTAGACCTATAATATAAGCCTCCCGCTCCTATGCGTAATAATTTAGCTATTAGTTTATAATTACCTTAGGGCTAGGCGTTTTTATAACGCGCTCCTCCCTTATATTAATATTCTAGAGATAACTTATAATACTATAAGCTCCCTCTCCTAGTTTATTTTATAAGCTAATCTCTCTAGTACTAGGTATCTAGGCTCCTCTCGTTAGTAGATATAAGAAACCTAGGTCCTTAAGGAGATCCTTAGTAGTTGCTATACCCCGGCGGAATCTATTAATACTATTGATATACTCTAGAGACTCTATATCTTAAGGGTAAATAACGATCTAGAAGGACGTAGCGTTTAGTATAGTAATAATAATGCTTTTCTTCTCCTAAGGGATATAATAGCTACTAACGATCTAGTAAAAATCCCTCTAGACGCCCTCGCCCTTCCTGTTATATATTACCTAAGTACCTCTAAGAGAGTTTAAGTCCTTAATAATAAGGCGGTTAAGGTCGTTAAAGGTTAGACTAAAGTAGATATTTAAGATACATTTGATATCTAGAAAGACGTTATAATTCAGGTTTAAACTAAATATTATACCTTTATCTATACGTAGACTATTACTTAATCTAACTAAAAGGCTTATAAGATAGTCGAGCGCTAATGCCCTAGGATTCTATAATAGTTTAGTTAACTCTCGCTCGTAACGATTACGTCGTCTGCGCTAAGTGCGAGAGTGCTGCGTAAGCTGAGGAGGGATGTAACGGGGGTTTGCTTCGAATAGCTTTGATACCCTGTTGCTAATAGTCTTAGTCCTAAGAGGGTATATTAAGGCGATAATATCTACGTTTTCTATTTTTAAAAGATTCCGAGGTAGGGAGGAGTATAGCAACGTAGACTTGCTTAATAGTAAGGAGTAGTAAGCATCTACCTGCTTATAAGGCATATAGTATACCTATTATAACCTTTAGCTAAACTATAGCATGATATATCTAATAAAGCACTACCCCATATTTTGATTAGGCGCTTCCTATAGTATATGAGAGGTAATTAGTCCGTGCGGTACCTTGAGGCTATTCACGCAGGGTATAATAGAATCCCCTGTATTTCCGCCGAGCTCGATATACTAATTTATAACCCCTTACTACCCTACTAAGGGTAGTTTTCTATCCTACTACCTAAGGTTTTAATCCAGCTACGCGCTATATTAATATAAGTTCGGTTATCGATCACACTCCTTACCTACTTACTACTACGAAATTATTTATCTTACTCGCAATTAATAATAATATAGATTCTTTAAAACTAGAAATAGCGAGAGTCCCTATAAGTAATATCGCTATTATAAATAATACTAAGCTCGCTTACTTTATATAAAAAAATCGCTTACCTAATAATAATTATAATCTCCCTATTAATAGGTAGAATAAGTTATCTATAGATAATTACAGCTATCTCGCTAAGAGGTTAGAGTAAGTTATCGCTAACTCGCCCTATACGCACTCCCCGCAACTCTAACTAATAATACTATAGAGCCTAAAAACATAGCCTTAGCCTAAGCCCTATAATATACTCTCGCCTATTTAATCTTAATAACCTCGATATATACCTATAATAAGTATCGCCTAATGAAAGCTTCTTATTATAATAATAAGTTAAGACTAAGGCCTAAGCTAGGTCTCCTATACTACCTTATAACCCTATAGAACTTGAATTTAAAACTTACTATAAGCTTATTAAAACTAGTAGCTGCTTATTATACCCTATTAACCTTATTTAGGGTATATATAGATAGCCTAATAACTACGCTAAATTACTATAGCCTTAGTAAGAATCTCTTAACTAGGTATAAGCTAAAGATATTTTTTAGAGGTAGCTATATAGATAGCAGGATTTCTATAAGTAGTAAGATAATAATCGTAATTATAAAAATAAGGACGATAGCTTTCTAGCCTATATTGAGTGGGAGAAGCTTATAATATAGCAGTACTATTTGTGTAGATCGCGCGCTAAGCGCCTAGCTAAGATTAAAGCAGACCTATTATACCTAAAATCGGGGTAGGATATATAATAATTTCTATACGAGCGATAGCGACGCCTTTATAGAGAATATAGATACTAAACTTTCTGCGATTATATTAACATAGTAAATTAGTAGCTTATATTATATAACTTTATATAATCCTTTATACTTAACAAAGACCCTATAAAGCAGGATAGGCTAATAATATAGATCGAGTATTTAAACTACGAGTACTAGTAGCTTAATAAATATATTAGCAATAGCAAGCAATTAAAACTAGAGTATAATAAGCTATAGTAAGAGCTTATAGAGAAGAAGGTTATTAGACTTCATAAGACAAAAGAATTCGTACGGATGATAGCGTTACTAATAGAGCGCTAATTAGAAGAAGATTAAGCTAAGGAGATTATATAGAGGGCAGAGGCTAAAGCGAAAAGAATCTTTATATTAACCTAAAAGGATTTAAAACGTATAAATATTCCTTAGGTAAAGCGAATATTAATATTAAAAGTAGGTATAGAGAAACTACTTACTATAAAATAACGGTTTAAGTAGGTCTAAAGCTAGAATAATTAAATTAGGGATTTTATCTAAGCTACTTTTAATTATAATAAAGGTTAGAGAGAAGCTGCTTATTAATATATCCTTTTATAATAGATTCTAGACCAGGTACCTTTAATTAAAGCAGAGACGAAGCTATCTAAGTTAAATAGAGTTAAGCCTAGTATAAGGAAAGGAATAAAAAGGCAACGCACTATTAACGATATAACCCTAGAGATATAAGCGTTAAAAAGAGTAAAGTTCGATCTTCTCGAAACGACGCTAGTTAATATAATAGCTTTATTAGGGGCTATTAATATATAGCTAGGATCCAGTACGTTAAGTCAAGCGGCTTAAGATATATAATCTAATAATTTCACTGCTCGCGGTTTTTAATAGGGGAATAAGGCAACGCTGCGAGGTATCTAGCGGAGCGCGCGTATTACTGCGCGTTAAGACGCTTTAGTAAAAGCCCTTAACCCTGAAGCTCTCGAATATATATCGCGCTCAAAGACGGAAGCAATAGCCGCTTAATCTTTGAGGTAGTAAATACCTCCAGTTAGATATGCGAAGGACTATTTGTTAAAGGCATAATCGCAGCAGAAGAATCAAGACGGTGTGGCTAAACCTAGTAGGAGGTCGCGGAGGCCTCGATAAGGAAGGGTAGCCGGTAGAGGAAGGACCTTTAACTAAATAACTTATTAGTCGCCTGTTATATTCTATATTATAATTTGCAGCAGCCTATCTTTCCTTCCTTTATAGTCTCGTCAACAGGCTAGGTCTTCTATATCCTTCTACTACCTAGAGAAACGAATTATAATACTTAACCCGTCTAGAAGTAATAGCGGGGATATATACTAGCGTTACTAAATTGCTAAGCCGAATTCTCATACCTAGCTATAATAATTCTCAGTACATTTAGCATTACGAAGGTTTAGTACTAAGTCTCTAACCGTACTAGTAAATAGCAAGTAGGTCTATAGATAGGGTTAGGTCTAATATAAATATAAAGGTTAATTCTTAAGCTATCCTACTCTTAGACCCTAAGAATAACAATAGGTATAACCTAATAGTAGCGTTTAGGGGCCCCTCTGCCCCTAGAGGTTATTTTTAGCGGATATATACTAGCTTCTAGGTAATAAAGGTTCTTTATATTAAAGCTTGCTACTTTTAGTAGGTATAGTAGCTTCTACGAGTTAATATAATTCCTAATCGCTCTAGTATATAGCATATAGATATAGTAGTTTACTATAATAAGGAGGCCTTAGAGGCTTAGAGGCAGTTTAAGTAAGATATAGGGGCTATATCAATAAGCTATTAGAGGGCGGTGAGCAGCGGAAATAGGTTAGTTATTCCTAGATAGGTAATAATGTTTTATTATAGTTCTCTAGGAACGATGCGCTATAGTGGATATTATTAATATAGTGCGGTCTACTTTATCCCGTTCTTCCCGAGATATTCTATAAAAAGCACGAAGTTAACTATAATCTAATAAATAGCTTACGCGTGTATATAACTATTGCGTGAAGACTTATTAGTTAAAGACAAAGCGAAAAGCTATTTGCGCGTTTCACCTATTATAATTCGTTTCTAGCGATAAATAACGTACTACACAAGGCTTACTACTAACTACTAACCAAGCTAGACTTCAGTTTTATAATCACATTTCAAATAATATTAACTCAACTATAAGGAAGACTTTGAATACTATATAGTATATATTTCTAGCTATTAAAGACGTCCCGTCCTAGATTATTGCTTTAAACCCGTGAAGACTCGGAATCGGATATAATAGGTCTAATTTAGTATAGTAGACCTATCTCACGCAGCCTTATAGTAGTAAACCTCTTTAAGCACTACTATAATTACTACTATAATACTAAAGACACGAGAAAGAATAAACTTATAGTTATAACTCCTCTAAGATTAGTTTCTAGCTAGCGCTATCCTATTAGCATTAAGGCTCGTACGCCTCTTCTTCTTCTAGAGGAATATCTTATTATAATACTTTATAGCTTTCTCGTTATACGGCGTTCTTATAGATTTTGCTTATATATAGAGAAGAAGGTAAGACTTAAAGTTATCGCAACGCCCTTTAAATATATAGCTATATCTTACTACGGGATATTCGTAGATTTCTAAATCCTGCTTATAGGATCTAAAAAGCGATATTAGAGCAGTTCTCATAGCGAGATAGCATCATGAAAACTTATACTCGAACATAGCGCTTAAGATAATCCTTATGCTTAAAGGCTTTAGTATACTCTAGGTAAGTATGCCTCTCTTATCTGGATAGCACCTTGCGATAAGACTTATGCGAACTATACTAAGGACTAATTTAAGTCTAGAATATAATTAAGCTTAGCTAGGAATAGGTAGTTATATAAGGAAGAGGCCTATATAACCCACATAGCGTATAAGGAGAGGGTCCGCAATATTAGTATAATACCGCCACAGAGGGGGATAATATAGTCCCCTGAGAAATAAAGGTATCCTAATAGAGTAGTTAGTTATAGCTACGCAGAGGGGATAATAATAGTACTAGCAGATAGTAAAAGCCTAGTATTATATAGAAGATACTATTATTACTATAATATATAGTATTGTTATTTATAATCTATCTATCTAATAGAGAGAAAAAGCTATCCCTAGAAAGTAAATCGTCGTTGATATTAAATACCCTATCTAACTAAAATAATATATTAAAGTTAGCTATTACTAATAATAATAGACTTTAGTAGCTAGAATTAAAGGGGCTTAAAGGAAGAATAAATAGTCTAATAGGGTTATGAGCGGAGGAAGTGAGTAGGAAGTCTTAGATTTTAAATAAAATAAGATAGCTATCTTATAATACTTACTCTAATTTAATAAGCGCTATTATCTTAGATATTAATAAATTATATAACAGATTAGAAATTATATAGCTTCTAATGGTAATTATAAATATAACTATAGTAAGAAGTAGTAGGAAGCGGAGGAAAGTTGAGAAATAAGAGCGGCGGCGTTTAACCTCATAGGTATAGATATTTGATATTTATGACTTTAGCGTGACTCGCTAATACTAGTCTTATCTATATTTATATTATCTAAGATAGATCTCCCTAATGATTAAGATATAAATAAGGGAGGTATTTAACCTACTACCTTCGCGGAGTTGCTACCTCTATATTATAGAGCAGTAAACCCCTAATTAGCAGGTTATTCCTATTTACTAATACTATTAACTTGCGCAACGTCCTATTATCCTAGTAATTTAGCCCTATCTCCTATATTATAACTAGGTTAATACGTAGGGGAGGGGTAATACTAGTCGATATAATAGACCTGATCTATAGTTTAATATACTATAGAAGATATTCATTATATCGCTAATATTACTCTCGATAGTTAAGATAACTAAGTATAAGGCACTATGTTCTATAACACCCGCTCCTACTGCTACGGCTTAAGTAGATATAAACCCCGCTTATATAGATAGTAAGAAGTTTCTAGAGGATAGGAAAGCGTTAATAATATATACTATAAACCTACTACTATAGATTATATTAGTATATAGCCCTTTAGTATTAGAGCGCTATACTAGATAGTAGGGATCACCGTCTAGCGAAGCTTATAAGAGCTTATAATAGTAACTTAAACGACGCACGGTACGAGGGGTTAGACCTGAGTTTATTTAATATAAGGTCGCTATAATACTATTTATTTAAGCTAACGAGGAAAAAGGGGAAGTTTTCCTCTCTAATAGAGATTTCACTAGTCTATAGGAATAACTAGGTAGGCCCTGGGTAGGCCCTGGGTAGCTCCTTAAGGTAGTAAACCTTAGTAGAAGCCTAGGTAGGCTTAACCTAGGTATAGCTTATAATACTATCTCCCCTCCTAGCTAGCCCCCCCCTAGGCGTAGGCTAGGTTGCTATCGTTATCTATAACTAGTCTATATAGGGCTTTATACCTATCTACTATAGCGGTCTCTATAATAGCCTCTATAGGCTCCTTAGTAGGCTCTATATACCCCTCCTACTTAACTAGGACCTCGCATCTCTACCCTTATCTAACTACCTTCTATCGCACTATATATATCTCCTCTATATACTACTCGAATTTGCTATTATTAGTTATAATTAGTAGTAGCTAGGGGTCTATCCTTATCTATATAGGTAAGGGGTCCTCTAGTACCCTCTAGAGGAGGTCTATATAGAACCTTAGGTAGATATTACTAGGTATATCTAACTTAATAATATATAGGCTTAGGACTCTAACTATAATATATTTATAATATAACTATAATAGCTTCTTACTAGGCTAAGGGCTCTTATAGTTAGCTATTAAAAGCTAAACCTTATTACCTACCTAGTACTCCTCCGCAGGCGTCCTATACTAGTTCGTATTCTCCTCGCTATACTACTAGGTAGTTATAATACTTACTTAGATAAAGTCTACTACCTCCTATAGTCTTATTACTAAGAGGGTAGCTACTATATCCCTAGAGGGGGCTTCTTTTATTATATTATCTACTATAAGTATAGGGTTAGTATAGTACCTATGTTCTAAGAAGAATAGTAAGAGCCTAGTTATACTACTAACCCTATTATAAAGCGCTAGCTAGGTAGTAGGTAGGAGCTGCCCCTAGTTATTCTATACTTAGGTTATAAATACGCATAGGATAGCTTATATCTCCTAGTTCTATCTCTTAGTATTACTATTAGTCTATAGGTAGTAAGTAGTACTTAATAGCCTCCTTATATTAGTAAGGTAGTAGAATTTAGCCTAGAAGTAGCTTACTTAGTTAGACCCTTAATTACTAATACTACTATTTAGGAACCTATCGAACTAGAAGTAGGAGGTAAGGAACTAGTAGGTATAAGCTTCTACCTCTATAGTTCTTATTACCTCTAGTATTCCTAACTTACCTAGCCTATCTTTTATAACCTATAGGTATTAGCTAGTATTATATTTTATAAGTAGTAAGTCTATAATAAAGTCTATTAGGAGGTCTAAGTATAACTAGGTAAGTATTAATAAGGGCTTTAGGAAGCCCCTCTTAGCTTACCTCTAGATATATATCTCTCTATAGATATTATAGTTTCTTATAAATCTCTATACTATTTATATTTATCCCGGCTAATAGAACTACTAGCTTATTATTTCTAATATACTATTATAGCCTAAGTAGGTAGTTATACTTAAATTATAGCTCTATTAGATAATCTTTATACGGAGCTCCCCTAGTAGGTTATTATTATCCTCCCCGCTAGGTAAGTATAGCCTCCCCCTAAATATTAGCCTCCTCTAACTATTAATATTATACTTACTAATTTAAAACTTAGCTTTTATATCTAATAGGAAGCTCTAAAGCTAGTAGGTAACTATATAGTATATAGCTTTATATATTATATCCTTCCTTACGGTTTCTAGCTTTAGCGCCTATAGTTTAGGGTTACTATTAAAGACTATAGTATCTAGGATATTAGTATAGCCCTTCTAACCTCTTCTTACTAGGGGGCCAACTATAGGGTCCCTATAGGGGTAGGTATAGTCTAGTATTAGCTATAAAACCCTCCCCCACTTCTACTTATTATCCTACCCTTATAGCGCGTCCTACTCCCTCTAAGAGAGGGTATTAAGAGCTATAACTTCCTTATTAGGGTAGTATTTAATAGTAAAATTATATTAAGATAGCTCCTCTACTTACTAGCTCTAGCGCTCTATAAGGCGCTACTTTTTTATAAAGTATTTAAGCCCCTAGTAGTTAGTTAGTATCTTAAAAGTAGTTATATTATATAGCTCCGCCCTCTATATATATAAGTAAGAAAGGACTACTAGGAGCTCCTTATTATAAATAGGGTAGTTATATTCTATAGGCGAGAGCCTCTATAAGTAGAACGCTATAGGCCGCTAGGTACCCTCTAGGTTAACTTATAAGAGCACCCCTCTTAATATAAATCCTATATAGTTAGTTTTAATAATAGTCTTATCCTCTAGATTAAACTAGTAGAGTACTAGCTAGGTACTAAAAAGCCGCTTAAGATATAAGAAGGCTCGTTCTTAATTATCTCCTTATTAGAACGTTATATTCTTCCTAATAAGTAGTATAAGGTTTAGGCCTATATCTGCTAGTCTCTAGAGGACCTCCTAGACTTTCTTCTTATAATCTTCCCTTATTCTATCTAAGTAAATTAATATATTATCTATATAAGTAGTAATAAAGTTATTAAGGAAGTCTTATAAGATACTATTAATATATTACTAGAAGCTAGTAAGGGCGCTAATTAAGCTAAATAAGTAGATTACTTACTTAAATAACCTATACTAGGTATAAAATATAGTTCTCTCTTAATACTCCTCTACTACCCTAAGCTTATAAAAAGCTATTATTATATCTAGCTTAGTATACTACTTAGCTACGCTTACTTAGTATAGTATCTTAGAGATTAATAGGAGAGAGTAGTAGTTTTTCTTTATAATTATATTAAGAGCCCTATAATTAATATAGAAGTAAGTTCCCCTACTAGGCTTCCTTATAAAGAGTACTAGTACCCCTATAGGTAAGCTACTAGCCTTAATAAACCCCTTATCTAGGAGGTCTTATAAGGTCTTTTTTAGTATTAGTAGCTCTTCTCTTAATATACTATAGAGGGGGCTCTAAGGGAGTAATAGCTCCCTCCTATCTAGTCCTAATATAAGGTTAATCTAGTAGTTTACCCCTAATTACCTAAGGGGTAGTAAGTAAGCCTTATTAGGGTTAAATAGGTTAAGAAACTCCCTTAAAACCTAGTTTAGTAGATAGTATTATTAATCCTCTTTTAGTCTTAGGTTTAAGGCTTTCTTAATATTAGATAAGCTAATAGCTCGTACTAGTACTACTTTAGTACCCTCCTAGTACTTACCTTATCGTCTCGCTAGGTATTAGTAGATTATAGAGAACGAGGGTATATTAAGGAACCTTATAGCCCTTATTTCCTATATAAGGGGACTTTCTTCTTAATCCTTTAGATATAGCTTAACTTATCCCCTCCCGTAGTATACTTAGTAAGCTATAGCGCTATAAATAACTTAGCTCTATTTTATTTAAGGGCGCCCTAAGAGGATATTAGGGTCTAGGCTATTAATTATATATATAAAGATACGCTAGGTATAGCTACTCGTTTCTAGATTAAATACTACTATACCTAGTATATTACCTAATAATAATCTACTAAGTATATACCCCCTTATAGGTTAGTATCTCTTCTTAATATATAGAAGCTAGAGGTATTAAGCTAGGGAAAAGTTAATTATTATATAAGTATTACTCTTAGTATTTACTAGGGTATAAGCTAGATATCTTCTATTAACTCTAAGTTAAATAATAATAAGCTTATTATTAGCTAGCTATTCCTATTTCTATTCTTCCTAACCTAATATCTCCTCCTTAGTAAGCTCTAGGGCCTAATTTCGCTCTAGAGTTAGTCTTTTCCTAACTACTTATCTTCTTCTAAGGAGTTAGTTACTACTTAGTAGTTATTTATAACCTTATAATATATTATTTCCTTTTAAAGTCTTAACTTTTATAACCCTAGGTAGCTAGTCCTCCTTACTAGGGTAGTACTAAGTAATATAACCTCTAGCTCTATAAGTATAATAGGTATAGGGGTCCCTCGTGCCTTTCTAAGGTTATTAGTATTATACTAGGGAGGTACCTAAGGAGGATCTAGAGTTTTAGTAGTTATAGCATCTTACTTCTTTAACTTATAAGATATATACTACTCTAGTTATATAGATATCCCCTTTAATATCCCTAGTAGTAGGCCTCTAGTAGGTTACTAGGTAGTTACTAGTGACTTTCTAGCGCTCTACTTTCTATATAATACTCTAGACCTTTAAGAGCTAGCTATTATAATTAGCTAGTAGGTTAATAGTAATTAGCTAGTCCCTTAGCCTAGGGGTAAGAGAGGCCTCTAGAAATAAGATCTAGACTTAGTTAAGCTAGTTTATACTACTTATATTAGCTAGTATCCGCTTGAACTTTAGTAGGAAAGTTACTAGGGATTTATTCTCTTTCTACTAGAGGGTTTATAGTTAGGCTATAGCTTATAACTAGATATTTAAGTCCTTATATATCTAGTCTAGGTAGGCTATAAAGTCCTTAGGGTTATATTTCCCCCTGCCCCCCCTAGCTCTATAGAAAGTAGAGACTACCTACTAAGCTATAGTATCTAAGTAGGAGTTAATAAGGTACTATACCTCTATATCTATAGTATAGAACGCCCTATTTATAGTAATCTTATACCTTATTTACTATACCTAGGTAGTATATTCCTTCTACTTACCTAAAAACCTTAGGAGTACGGGTGGCGGCTTCTAGCGTACTATACTAGGTATTACTAGTACCTTACTAGTAGTACTTATAGGGGTCTATATAGCTGCGCGTTAGCTATTCCCCTACTTAACCTCTTATAACTATTACTAGAGGGACTCTATTACTACTACTAAATTAGCTTGCGATAGCTTATCTCGAGTTTTAGCCGTGCTACTATTAACTATTTTACTAACTAGTAGGGAGCAGCGCTCGACTTATTATTATTATTATAGTAATAGGCTTAAATATATATAGGGTTAGACCTGAGTTTATTTAATATAAGGTCGCTATAATACTATTTATTTAAGCTAAAGAGGAAAAAGGGGAAGTTTTCCTCTCTAGTAGAGATTTTACTAGTCTATAGGAATAACTAGGTAGGCCCCGGGTAGGCCCTGGGTAGCTGCTTAAGGCGGTAAACCTAGGCAGAAGCCTAGGTAGGCTTAACCCGGGCGTAGCCTATAACACACGGTACCTATAAAGTCGTGCGGAATAATAGATAGTTACAGGACCTATAAAAACCTAACCCTAGGTGCTTATTACGACTACGTCTCGCTAGCGCGAGTGTTAATGACGTATAGCTAGAGACCCCCTTTTAGTCGAGGCTTTCCCTATACTAATACTTTACTAATATAGGGTAATAGAAACGCTACCTCGTCTATAATATACCCCCTATAGCTTAAATAATAGGTTATTAGTTCCTAATATAATAGTAAGTTATTAAGTAGCGCGCTTTCTCTACTTCGTTTAAAGCTGCTTTTAGGAGGTGCCTAGACGGGTTTTATTAGTCGTCCTTCTAGATAGAAAGATATATTTAGGTAACTAATAATATATAAATATAGCAAAGTTAGGATACGTCTTAGTATACTATATTAGATATATTATAGCAGAGGTAGCCTATTAATTCTACTTAGTATTATTATATTAATCCTATTCGGCTTGCGTTATATAAACTCCTAGATTAGGTACTATACCTATTAAAGAAGTCTATAAATCCTAGTTAAAAGGCTATTTCTCTTTCCTTAAAGATACTAATAACTTAGATAACTTTCTTAACCTATCCTAGATATATAAGCGAGTAGATATCCTACTACTAATCCTATAACTTTACTAATTTTCGCTAAAGTATTAATAACGTATTATTAAAAGCATATATTTAGAGAAGTTTATTATATACTCCGGGATAAGATACGTATGAATTATAAAATAGAACTATTTAATAATACTCATGAGATACTTTAGGAAGAGGTTAGGAGTTTATTATAAGAAGTATATTAGACTTCTCTAATAATAAGACTAGCTAATATAGGTTATTAAATATATATAAAAGCTATTAAAAAGTTTAAAACAGAGTATGCGAGAAGATAGGGGTTCTATTATTACCTAGAAGATAGTTCTAGTAAAAAGTAATATTTTATAATTAAGCGATCCCTTTTTATTATCTTCTGCTACGTAACTGCGGGGCGTGTAGTATAGGTCTAATTAATACTCTATCTAGCTAATATCAGTTAATTAAATATTTAACCTAGATTTAATAGACGGGAATATAGTAGTAGAATATAATAAAGATTTATTTATTATATCGTATTAAGTAATTTATATTTGTTAAGAGGCTCTATATTACTAAAACTAAATATTAATAAAGACCTTAGACTATATATATATAGGATCTCCCTAGCGCTATACCTCTAGGTCTAGACTATCCTCTATTCCTAATCGTAAGGTTACTAATAACCTACTGCTTTCTCCTAGCTTAGCTAGTTAATATGCTTTCTAGTTTTATATATTTAGTTCGAGAGACTATAGCTAAGGTAAGTCTTATATATTAAAGGTATTATAGGAAACTGGGAGCTAATATATAAGAGCGGTTATAGCGGGGTATTTTAGAAGAAGGGTAAGGAAAGGGTTGCGTAGGGAGGGAGTTTTCTTAATATAGATCGTAAGATTAGTAAATTCGGTTACCTAATAATATTTAGTAATAATATCTAGTTAGTTACTAACATAAGTAAGATCCTTAAGGGGGCTTAGATTAAGTTAAATAAGACTGCTCTTCTCTAAAAGATTAACTTAGTTAGGTTAGCTATTATATTAATCCTAAGGTAATTGCTATTATAGAGTATTCTAGGGTATAAGAAATAATAGCGAACTTAAAGTAGAAATTAGTATATACTAAGTTAAGTATAAAGGCGGTAGTAAAGGGGAGGGCGTTTGTAAAGGAGGGCTGCGTTTCTGAGGAGAATAACCTGCTAGCCTAAGCGACTCTGTCCATCTACTGCCGTTTATATATAAATAATACTAGCTATAGGTACTAAGTACTTTATATCTAGGATTTAATATAAAGTTAGGAGGCAGGTCTAGTTATACTACTTAACAGCGCATCCGACGCTACCTAGATATATACGCAGGCTATAATACCTACTGCTTAGTTAAGGGGCCTTGCTTTTGCAAACCTACCTGCCCTACCCCTATAACTATTATTAAGCTCGGTTGTTATACTATTTTAGGTATAGAATCTCCGTTCTACGCTAGTTAAGTTTATCTCTAGGTGAAAATATGAAGTCCTAGTATCTATATATATCTATACTATACCTATTAGTAAGCCCGCTATAACTACTAGATATATTAGCTAGTAGCACCTAAGCTACCTTCTCTCTATATACCTATAGTATATTACTACCTATCTCTCGCTTATAACTACGTTTTAGTTACTATAAGTACTTTAATATAATAGATATACTCTAATCCGTCTAGGTATATAGCCTAGATATATACTAAGGTATACTCCACCTAGTGCTATCTAGATAAATCGTTTTCTTAGTATATCCTAGACTAGCAATAGATTTATAGCTAACCCTTTTATTTTTAGAGTAGTAACTATTCTATAGTATTAGCTAGCATAATAACTCGCTAGACGAAGCTAGTGTACTAGATATATATCTTATCCGAGTCTAGCTAGGTAATAATAGAAGATCTACTAGTAGGTAAATAAATATATCCTTCTCTATTCCTATAGAGGTGCGTAGCTCGCCCCGCTTATCTCCTTAGAACAATAGTTACTATAGCGCCTTGTGAAAGCAAGTAACTAGGTTCTTATATATCCCCTTTGATAACACAGGAGCTTGTTTATTTATACTTGCTCTAGCTCGTCGTCCGCTCTTCTTAGGCTAGACTAAGTATTAAATAACACCTTTAACTAGCTCTATCTAATACCTCTATATCCTTACCTTCCTCTATAGTATCCTTACCTATAACTCGTTTAATAATAATTATATTATACCCTTCTAAACTTGCGACTATCTACCAACTTTTTATTAGCTTTAACTAAATAACTTGTTATTTGCTAGTTAGCTATTGTATATCCCTTCCTTAATTAGTAGCACCTATTAAACCAAAATTACCCGCATTATTAACGTTAAATATATCTAGATATTAGTATACCTACCTAGATACTGCTCTAGCTAGAGAAAGCAGGGTTGCTAGAAACTCTACTAATCTGGACGAGGACTAGACTAGGATTCCTAACCTCGCTACGCGCTAGAGAATTTAAAACTATATAGCTTAACATAAATACTATATTTTAAGCTTATTATAAGTCTCTCTATAGGTTATTAAGATTATATTATAATAAAGACTCATAGGTAATAGGCTTAAGAGATAACGCCTTAAGGACCTTAAGAGATATATCTTATAAGAGGATTTAATAGCTGCTACTTAGAAGTAGACGCTAGAAAGTAGTAAATATTAGTTATAATTCTCACTCTAGATATATATAATACTAGCCTTAATAGAGACCCTAGACCGGGGCCTATCTATTTTCCTAAAATACGCTAAAAAGGAGCTTTACTTCTTATAGACTAATAATAATAGTTATAGAAGGTTAAATGCTAATTTATAGTTAACTTATTTAACTTACTCTCTATTATAAGAGATACCCCTAGCTCTATTATAAAATACTAAGCTATGCCTAATAACTATAAAGATCTACCCGACTTACCTAGTAGTAGCTATACTAGTAACGCTACTCCTAGTAAATTACTTGAATAATATAATAAATAATACTATTAGGCTTTACTCCAGCGGCGATAATCGCTATACCTATAGGAATTATAGCTATATTTCTAGCGTAGATATAAATACTCCTAGCTCCTATAACCTAAAGCCTTATATAAGTTATTTATAAAATAAGATTTCCTATAATTTCTACTACTAAGAATTAATAACTAGAATCCTTTACTATCTCACTTTTTTAGCTACTTAGATGATAATTATATTACTAGCTATAAGTACCTAACTATACCTTTATCTATACTAGGATCTCCTAGTATAATTCTAGAGTAAAGCGCTATGTAGTAGAGAGTCTTAGTAGGAAGTAAGAATAATAGAAAGAACATATTTATAGTTAGTTTACACTAGATTCTTTTTAAGCTACGCTAGAACTAGTTTAACCTCCATAAGGTAGCTTTAGCTAGGAGCTTAGAAGTATTATAGAAAGTATAAAATAGTTATAGGGCCTAAACTTATATAAAGATAGAAATAGACTAAGTAGTAGCTTTTCAAGTTTATAGATAGTTCTAATATTCTTTTCACCTTCTTTTTAATATAGTTAGTAGGGTAAATATTTAGTAAACCTCTTTATTTATCCCGAAATAGATCGGAACCTCGTTATAGGTAATATATATATATTTCTATAAAGTAGGATTAAGAGTCTAATGCTTATAATTCCTACTAAAGTATTATAACTTGCTAGAGTATCTAGCGGATATTATAGAAAGAGCTAATAATAGTATTAATCTATTAAAGTGAATATATTATATTTTAAGTAACCTTTATATAGGGTAGGTAGGCAATAACTACTATTAGTGCGGAGTTCTAACTATTATTCTTAAGATTAGCTATATATAATAGTTTTATTTCTAATAGTACCTCGCTACTTACTACTAGTAAAATAAGTCCTAGTAACTACTAATAATCTTATCGATAATCCTAGAGAGTTTAATAGGGTACGAAGACCCTATCTATATAACTATAGGGATTACGCTATTTCTAGGGTAATAAGTAGTTAGCATGCCGGCTATTATAAGCTACGCCCAGGTTAAGCCTACCTAGGCTTCTGCCTAGGTTTACTACCTTAAGGAGCTACCTAGGTCCTACTTCAGGCCTACCTAGTTATTCCCTATAGACTAGCGAAATCTCTACTAGAGAGGAAAACTTCCCCTTTTCCTCTTTAGCTTAAATAAATCATATTATGGTAACCCCTTATATATTTAAGCTTATTACTATAATAATAATAATAGGTTAAGTACTACTCCCTATTAGTTAGTAATATAGTTAATAGTAATATAGCTAAAACTTAAGATAAGTAATTATAAGCTAATTTAGTAGTAGTAATAGAGTCCCTCTAGTAATAGTTATAAGAGGTTAAGTAGGGGAATAGCTAATATATAGCTAATATATAGCTAATATATAGCTAATATATAGCTAATATATAGCTAATATATAGCTAATATATAGCTAATATATAGCTATATAAACCCCTATAAGTATTATTAGTAGGGTACTAGTAATACCTAGTATAATATACTACAAGCTACTACCCCTATCCCTAAAGCTTTTAGGTAAGTAGAAGGAATATACTACCTAGGTATAATAAATAAGGTATAATATTACTATAAATAGGGCGTTCTATACTATAGATATAGGGGTATAGTACCTTATTGACTCCTACTTAGATACTATAGCCTAGTAAGTAGTCTCTACTTTTTATAGAGCTAGGGGGGGCAGGGGAAAATATAACCCTAAGGACTTTATAGCCTACCTAGACTAGATATATAAGGACCTAAATATCTAGTTATAAGCTAGAGCTTAATTATAAACCCTCTAGTAAAAAGAGAATAAATCCCTAGTAACCTTCTTACTAAGATTTAAGTAAATACTAGCTAATATAAGTAGTATAAACTAGCTTAGTTAAGTCTAGAACTTATTTCTAGAGGCCTCCCTTACCCCTAGGCTAAGGGATTAGTAAATTACTATTAACCTATTAGCTAATTATAGTAGCTAGCTCTTAAAGGTCTAAAGTATTATATAGAAGGTAGAGCGCTAGAAGGTTATTAGTAACTACTTAGTAACCTACTAGAGACCTACTACTAAGAATACTAAGGGGGATACTTATATAACTAGAGCTATATATATCTTATAAGTTAAAGAAGTAAGATATTATAATTACTAAAACTCTAGGTCCTCTTTAGGTACCTCCCTAGTATAATACTAATAGCCTTAGAAGAGCATAAGGGACCCCTATACTTATTATACTTATAGAGCTAGAGGTTATATTACCTAGCGCTACTTTAATAAGGAGGACTAGTTAATTAGAGTTATAGAGATAAAGACCTTAAAGGAAGAACTAGTATATTCGGAGGTTATAAATAACTACTAGGTAATAACTTACTCCTTAGAAGAAGATAAGGGGTTAGAAAAAGAACTAACTCTAGAGTAGAATTAGGCCCTAGAGCTTATTAAGGAGGAGATATTAAGTTAGGAAGAATATAAATAGGAATAACTAGCTAATAATAAGTTTATTATTATTTAAGTTAGAGTTAATAGAGGATATCTAGCTTATACCCTAGTAAATACTAGGAGTAATACCTATATAATAATTAACCTTTCCCTAGTTTAATACCTCTACTTTCTATATATTAAAAAGAAACGCTAACCTCTAAGAGGGTATATACTTAGTAGACTATTACTATGTAGTATACTAGGTATAGTAATATTTAACCTAGAAATAAGTAATTATACCTAGTATATCTTTATATATATAGTTAATAGCCTAGACCCTAATATCCTCTTAGGGCGCCCTTAGATAGAATAGAGCTAGGTTATTTATAACACTATAGCTTACTAAGTATATTATAGGAGGGGATAAGTTAGGCTATACCTAAAGGACTAAGAAGGAATACCCCTTATAATAGATATAAGGGCTACGAGGTTCCTTAATATACCCTTATTCTTTATAATCTATTAATACCTAGCGAGAAAACGGGGTAAGCACCAGGAGGGTACTATAGAGGTACTAATATAAGCTATTAGCTTAGCTAATATTAAAAAAGCTTTAAACCCTAAACTAAAAGAGAATTAATAATACTATCTACTAAGCTAAGTCTTAAGGGAGTTTCTTAACCTATTTAACCCTAATAAGGCTTACTTATTACCCCCTAGGAAACTAGGAGTAAACTACTAGATTAACTTTATACTAGGACTAGATAGGAGGGAGCTACTACTCCCCTAGGGCCCCCTTTATAATATATTAAGAGAAGAGCTACTAGTATTAAAAAAGACCTTATAAGACATCCTAGATAAGAGGTTTATTAAAGCTAGTAGCTTACTTACTAGGGTAATAGTACTTTTTATAAGGAAGCTAGGTAGGGGAATTCGCTTCTTTATTAACTATAAGGCTCTTAATATAATTACTAAGAAAGACTACTACCCCCTCTTACTAATCTCTAATATATTATACTAAGTAAATATAGCTAAGTAATATACTAAGCTAGATATAATAGTAGCTTATTATAAGTTAAGAGTAATAAAGGAGTACTAAGAGAGAACTATATTCTATACCTAGTATAGGTTATTTAAGTAAGTAATCTACTTATTTAGCCTAACTAGCGCCCTTACTAGCTTCTAGTAATATATTAATAGCACCCTATAAGACTTCTTTAATAACTTTATTATTACTTATATAAATAATATATTAATTTAATCTAATAGAATAAGAGAAGACTATAAAAAGAAGGTCTAGGAGGTTCTCTAGAGGCTAGTAGATATAAGCCTAAACCTCGACCTTATAAAGTATAGGGTCTTAGTTAAGAGAGTTAAATATATAGGGTTTATTATATTAGTAGGAGAGGGTCTCTCTTATAACCCTAAGAAACTCTAGGTAATTACTAAGTAGTTACCCCCTACCTCCTTAAAGGGGGTCTAGAGCTTCTTAGGGTTTCAAAATTATTATAATTTATTTATACTAGAATATAGAGATATTATTAAATTACTTATACTACTTATTAGGAAGAATATAACGTTCTAGTAGGGAGATAATTAAGAATAAGCCTTTTTATAGCATAAGTAGCTTTTTAATACCTAGCTAGTACTCTATTAACTTAGTCTAGAAGATAAAATTATTATTAAAACTAATTATTTAGGATTTATATTAGGAGGGGTGCTCTTATAAGTTAACCTAGAGGGTACCTAGCGTCCTATAGTATTCTACTTATAGAAGCTCTCGCCTATAGAGTATAACTACCCTATTTATAATAGGGAACTCCTAGTAGCCCTTTCTTACCTATATATATAGAGAGTAGAGCTATATAATATAACTACTTTTAAGATACTAACTAATTACTAGGGGCTTAAATACTTTATAAAAAAGTAATACCTTATAGAGCGCTAGTGCTAGTAAGTAAAGGAGCTATCTTAGTATAATCTTACTATTAAATACCGCCCTAATAAGGAAGTAGTAGCCCCTAATACCCTCTCTTAGAGAGAGCAGGACGCGCTATAAGGGTAGGATAATAAGTAGAAGTAGGGGAGGGTCTTATAGCTAATACTAAACCGCGCCTACCCCTATAAGAACCCTATAGTTAGCCCCCTAGTAAGGAGAAGTTAGAAAAGCTATATAAATATCCTAGATATTATAGTTTTTAATAGCAACCCTAAACTATAAGTACTATAGCTAGAAACTATAAAGAAAGATATAACGTATAAGGCTATATATTATATAGTTACTTACTGGCCTCTAGCCACTACATAGTGATTTTACCTGCTCAAGTGCAATAGACCTTCTAACTCCGCGCCTCCTAATAATACATAGCCTTTAGTTACGTGATCTTGCTAACTACCTCTCCTAACTATAGCTACACTTATACGTGCCTATTACACTAGATAGCCTCACGATCTTTAACTTTATATCGATAATAACGTGGTTTTTAATTATTTAATAGACTACGAAACTATTGACTTTTCCTCTCGCGCACTACCTACGCTGCTAATACTACCTCTATTACCGCTTCGTCCGCTAGAAGTCGTTACTATCTTTACTATGCCGTCGTTAGTAACGCTCTCTCTATATTAAAGCAGTTAGTATAAGCTATACTTACTAACGTTCGCCTAGGCTGCCTAGGCTACCTCTGCCTTAGTAATATAGAGGACCTGCTTAAAGAAGGGCTACTCTATAGGGTATATAATAACCTACTAAACTTCTGCTGCTAAGTTTACTTACTTAGCTCTAATACTATCGCGCCTTATAGAGTCCCTTATAGGGGTATTAAGGTAAGCCCTCTTAAGGGCTATACTAATAATACGCTCTCTATATATAGCGGAGTAATTAATAAA
>JAVHLU010001125.1:0-36997 GCA_036785755.1 Colletotrichum ledebouriae | reverse complement strand
TATAAGAACCTCTTAGGAAAGACCTCTTTAGTTAAGGAGTTACCTCTTATATAGTAATATTTACCTTTAGTACCTTACTAGAAGGTCGACCTTTTAGGTTAAGAAGTTATTTTATATAGTAGCTTTTATAGTACCTTACTAGAAGGTTTAGCGAGGGCGTTTCTAGGCTATAAGAGCCTTAGTAGCCTATTTAGCTCTAATATAATTAGCCCTAGTATAGCGCGCGTCTAACTTTATATAGTAATATTTAGAGGGTTTACTTACGAGTAGTAGGAACGTATAGGGTTCCTATATTATTTTCCTTAACTAGTAGAGGGTATAGGCTAAATACGTATATAGTATTTCCCGAACTATGCCTGCGAACTAGGTGAATTTGTTATAGTCTTTTATCGAAGGGGCTGCGGCGTAATTCCGAACTTAATAATAGATAAGACGGCGAAACTTAAGGACCCTAACTATAGATTAAACTATTAGAAAGAGTTATTACTTAAACGGTTTTATTTACTATATAAAATTACTAAAGCATATTTAATAAAGTAGAGGTATACTCTATATAATATATATAATTAATATAATATTTAATACTAGATAACCAAGGTTACTTAACTTTATAAAGATATTAAAGAGAGTAAATCTAAGGTATTAACTATTATATATAATAAAATAGATATATAACTAGTTATTAGTATTTTATAACTAACTAATAAGATAAACTATAATAAGTTTATTATAAGCTTATAGAAGATAGTCCCTAGTTAGTATTAAATAGTTACTAAAGGATCCTAGTAAGTATTAGTCTTACTATCTATTAAGATAACTTATATAGGAATTACTTTAATATAATTATTATTAAAAGAAACCTTGAGAATAAGCTATATTACTAATACTTATTACTTATATTATATAAACCTAAAAGAGATTATATCTAGTCTATTATTATTAAGACTTATAAAGTAAGCTACTAATATTACTACTAAACCCTTATTAAGTTCCTCTCGTAAAGAGATTTAGTTTAATTAATAATAAAGGCCTAAATACTAATATAACTAACCTAGTTAATATTAAGCTCGGAATTACGCCGCAGCCCCTTCGCAAAAAGACTACAACAAATTCACCTAGTTCGCAGGCATAATTCGGGAAATACTATATAGGTATTTTAACCTATACCCTCTACTAGTTAAGGAAAATAATATAAGAACCCTATACGTTCCTACTACTTATAAGTAAACCCTCTAAATATTATAAAGGTAGACGCGCGCCGCACTAGGGCTAATTATATCGGAGCTAAACGGGCTACTAAGGCTCTCGTAGCCTAGAAAAGCTACTATATAAAATAACTCCTTAACCCAAAAGGTCGACCTTCTAGTAAGGTATTAAAAGTGCTATAAAAGCTACTATATAAGATAACTCCTTAACCTAAAAGGTTAACCTTCTAATAAGGTAAATACTACTATATAAGAAGTAACTCCTTAACTAAAGAGGTCTTTCCTAAGAGGTTCTTATAGCTAGAAGTATAAGAAGCTCTACTACTATAAGTAGGGCCTTATACCTCTCCCTCTTCCTTATCCTTATCCCTTAACTATATTAATACTAAACCCTATATATAAAAACGCTAAGCCTACGCGAGGTATACCCTTTAATATTAATAATATATAAGAGCTTACTAGAGAGTTTAATATTAATATAATTAATAAAACCCGCTCCTTCTTTAACTACTCTATTATATATAGAGAGTATATTATTAATATAGCCTTTAAGAGGGCTCTTATTAATACCCCTAGAGGGGATACTTATTATTATATTATAGCTAAGTAAGTAGACTTAGTAGTAAAAGCTAAGTAGGTTATTATATACCCTATAGAGTAGCCCTTCTTTAAGCAGGTCCTCTATACTATTAAGGTAGAGGTAGCCTAGGCCCCTTAGGGCTTAAATATTAGTAAGTATAGCTTGCGCTAAATAGAGAGAGCGTTACTAATAATAGTATAGCTAGTAGATAAAGCGGTAATAGAGGTAGTATTAGTAGCGCGGGTAGTGCGCGAGAGGAAAAGTTAATAGTTTTATAATCTATTAAATAATTAAAAACCACGTTATTATTAATATAAAGTTAAAGATCGTGAGGCTATCTAGTAGGGCACGTATAAGTACGGCTATAGTTAGGAAAGGTAGTTAGTAAGATCACGTAACCGAAGGCTATATATTATTAGGAGGCGCGGAGTTAGAAGGTCTATTGCACTTAAGCAGGTAAAATCACTATGCAGTGGCTAGAGGCTAGATAAACTCTTATAGCTATATAAGGAATATACCTATATATTTATTAATAATATTATTATTACCTAGAAGGACCTTAAGACTTACCTTAAGTACCTTAATACGATCCTTAAACTCTTTACTAATATTAGACTCTTACTTTCTATAAAGAAATTAATTATTAAATACCCTTCTATTAAGCTACTTAGCTTTACTATTAATATATTTAGACTAATAAATATATAAGATAGTATTAATACTATTAAGAGGATCAAGTACTCTTATAACCTTTACTAGCTTAAATACTAGATAGGTATAACTAGTTTTCTATAATATATAATACTATACTATAGTAATTGTATTTAACTACTCTAATAATATAAGATAATATTACTTACTAAAGCCTAAGCTTAAGGAAAGAATAAAGGCGTTATAAGAAAGTTCTTTTATTAAAAGAGAAGCTTTAAACCTATACTAGAAGAAGTAGCGAGCTTTAATAATATTAAGGATATATTAACAGCGGATAACGTATTATTCTACTATAACCGTAATAAGTAGCTATTTATTTAGCTTAACTTATTAAAGGAATATAGATACTCAGCGCTAATCTTCTAGCTAGCTAATAATATTAAATAGAAACCTTATAACCCTATTAAGTATACTAATATATACCTAATTATCTATATTAATAAGGCCCTTAAGTAGGCTAAATAAGAGTATTAGCCTACTAAACTTAAAGTAACTTACTTAATATAGGTAGTAAAGAAGTATTAGCTAATATTATATTTATTAAGATAAGACCTTATAATTATACTTACTAACTATTTAATAATATATAATACTATTAAATAAATATCGCTATAGTTAGCGGATAAGACAAGGTCTAACTTATAACTTATATTATTATTAGAATACCTTACCTAATTCTCCCTAGTATATTATTATATCCCTAGAATATTATATATTATAATAGATATATTATTATACCTACTTATAATAGAAATCCCTATTTAAGATATTAGGGAACTTAATAAGATATAAGATAATATCCTAATAGGTATTAACTTTATAATAAAGGTATCTCTTAATAATAACTTTAAGACTAAGCTTATCTAATTATATACTAACTCTAAGTCCTAGAGTAGAGTATATAAAATACTCTAGAAAAGGATAGATAATATAGACCTTAACTTTATTATATATAATAATCTCCTTTATTATATTAACCCTTATACTAATAAATAAAAGCTCTATATTTTAAAAGAGTTAGTAATACTACTTACTAAAGAAGCTTATAATAACTATTACTACTTTAGTAAGGATTAAATATAGAGAGCTATTAAATAAATACTTTTATATATTATATCTTAAATAAGGCCTCTAGCTACTGCATAGTGATTTTACCTGCTTAAGTGCAACAGACCTTCTAACTCCGCGCCTCCTGATAATATATAGCCTTCGGTCACGTGATCCTTTCCTAACTATAGCTACACTTATATATACCCTACTAGATAGCCTTAAGATCTTTAACTTTATATTAATAATAACGTGGTTTTTAATTATTTAATAGACTATGAAACTATTAACTTTTCCTCTCGCGCACTACCCGCGCTGCTAATACTACCTCTATTACTACTTCGTCCGCTAGAAGTCGTTACTATCTTTATAGTCCTCTTATTTAATTAGGTTAGCTAACGCCTTTATAGCTATACCGTCGTTAGTAACGCTCTCTCTATATTAAAGTAGTTAGCGCAAGCTATACTTACCGATATTTGCCTAGGCTGCCTAGGCTACCTCTACCTTAGTAATATAGAGGACCTACTTAAAGAAAGGCTACTTTATAGGGTATATAATAACCTACTAAACCTCTACTACTAAGTTTACTTACTTAGCTCTAATATTATTATACCTTATAGAGTCCCCTATAGGGGTATTAAGGTAAGCCCTCTTAAGGGCTATATTAATAATACGCTCTCTATATATAGTAGAGTAGTTAACAAAAGAGCAGGTTTTATTAATTATATCGAGGCTAAACTCTCTAGCGACCCCCTCTATATTATTTATACTAAAGGGCGTGCCTTGCTTAGGCTTAGTATATTTATATATAGGGTTTAGTATTAATATAGTTAAGGATTTATTATAGGTTAGATAAGGATAAGAAAGAGGGAGAGGTGTAAGGCCCTACTTATAGAGCTTCTTATATTTCTAGCTATAAGAACCTCTTAGGAAAGACCTCTTTAGTTAAGGAGTTACTTCTTATATAGTAGTATTTATAGTACCTTACTAGAAGGTTAACCTTTTAGGTTAAGGAGTTATCTTATATAATAGCTTTTACCTTACTAGAAGGTTTAGCGAGGGCGTTATTATCTAGGCTACGAGAGCCTTAGTAGCCCGTTTAGCTCCGATATAATTAGCCCTAGTATAGCGCGCGTCCGACTTTATAACATTTAGAGGGTTTACTTGCAAGTAGTAGGAACGTATAGGGTTCCTATATTATTTTCCTTAACTAGTAGAGGGTATAGGTTAAAATACCTATATAGTATTTCCCGAATTATACTTACGAACTAGGTGAATTTGTTATAGTCTTTTTATAAAGGGGCTGCGGCGTAATTCCGAACTTAATATCTTAAATAATAAGTTAATAACTATATAGCTAACTACTTATAATATAAAATAATAAATATAGAATATTAACTACTACTTAGCGTAATATAGCTAATATTAATACAAGCTATTCCCTTTTATATAATTACTATAGACTTTATTATTAGACTCCCTAAAATACCTTTATAGTATATAAGCTATAAAGTAGAGAACTTCCTATTACTTAATATAATACTTACTATAACTAATAATTTCTCTAAAGTAATACTTCTTATCCTAGGGTACTTAATATATACTATTAAGATCTAGGGACACCTCCTTCTTTATAACCTCTAATATAATAACTAGGGAATTATAAAAGCTATTATATATAATTATAACTATAAGTTCCTATTAAAGCTCTAGACTATACTATAAGCTAAATTATATACTAAATTAAGATTCTTAATAATATACTACCCTTAGATTAATAATATCTTAGAATATAAAGATTAAACTATTAAACTAGCTATTTATTACTTTCTTAACCTTATTAATAATAACTAAGTAAAATTACTCCTAAGCTTTTAATATAACTTTAATAATACCTATTTATAAGTTATTAGTTATTTACTAAACTAAATCCTATATAATATAAATACTAATAATACGTTAAATATCTTAGGCGATACTACCCCTAAGATAAATTATAAAATCTTCTAGCAGAAAGCTAAAATTTCAATTATTATAGCCAAGCTATATATAAAGGAATAATATAATAAAAATATTATTTTATTATATTTAAGCTAGGTAACTAGGTATATCTTAAGATAGGATTAGGATATTATTTACTAGGATAGCTAAATCTAAAGTATAGCTACTAGTATATCCTATTTAAGGTTTTTAAATATATTAGTAAGTTAGTATACTACCTTAATATTCTACTTAATATAAGTATTTATCTAATTATATCTATTATCTAATTTATACTAATACTAGCCCCTAGTAATAACCTATTTAATTATTAAAATACCTACTATAAACTAGTTAATATTAAGGAAGATAATAATTTTTACTAGCTTAAAGTATATAAGTATTTTAAAATTAAAAGTATCCTTAAGAAGTAAACGCTCGCGCGAGGAAAGGTATAATATTTAGTTAAATAAAAAGGTTACTTACTAATATATATTATTTAAATAGATAAAGACGCTATAAATATAAATAAACTTATTATTATATCTAAAAGTAAGGAATAAGAGATAGAATAGCTCTATAAATAAGTATAAGCTTAAAGACCTATTTAATAAGGTATTAAACTAGTATTAGAGCCTAGTAAAAGACTATTAAAGCGCTTAAGAGGAAAGCTTTAAAAAAACCCTATAGAATAATAGAATATATATTATAAATAAGGAACCTACTACTTAAAACGCCTTGAATAGATAATTAGATTAGAAAGAATATCATAACTAAAGCCTTATTATAAAATAAAGATATTTAGCGCGCTTAGTATATTTAAAGGCTTTACTCTAATAAAAGCGATATTTATATCTAGCTTAATAATTATAATAACTATATCTATTATACCTTCTCTCTTAAATACCTTCTACCCTTAGTATTATAAGAACTTTTATAAATATAACTACCCTCCTTACTTAAAAGTTAATCCCTACTCTTATTTAACTAATAAGAAAAATTAGTACTTAAGTATATATATATAAAATAATTTTATTTTACTAGGTAACCCTACTAGTTATTACTACTACCTTTACTTACCTAGTATTAAGCTAACTTTTCCCTCTATATATATATTTTTATAGAAGAGCGTTAATACCTTTATTCCTATTACCTTATAATTATTATACTTAAATTTCTTATTTTATTATTATTATCCTCTTCTAGATATTAAGGACCCTTACTAACGCTTAATATTATTTTATACTTAGCGCTACTAGAGTAACTTATATTATATATACCTAGATATTATTTTACTATAAATAGATAACGCTCTAAATATAAAGATACTAAGTATATTATACTTAACTATATTTACTACTACTTACCTAATATTAAGATCCCTTATAAAAAGCTAAGATATTATATTTATAACTAAGAAAACCTTAAGTATACCCTTAACTAAGAGACCTAATATTATAAAACTAGCTATAATATTTCTAATACCCTATTCGTTATCTACTTAAGTATTAATATATATCTTATTCCCTAACTACTATCTATTAACTAAATTAAGTTTTATTACTAATTTCTCAATCCTATCTTAAACTACGAGTAGCTATCCTTCTATATTATTATATAAAACTCCTTTAAACTTAAGTTATATTATTAAGTTCGGAATTACGCCGCAGCCCCTTCGCAAAAAGACTATAACAAATTCACCTAGTTTATAAGTATAATTTAGGAAATACTATATAAGTATTTTAACCTATACCCTCTACTAGTTAAGGAAAATAATATAAGAACCCTATATATTCCTACTACTTATAAGCAAACCCTTATATAAAGTCAGACGCGCGCCGCACTAGGGCTAATTATATCGGAGCTAAATAGGCTACTAAGGCTCTCGTAGCAATACCCTCGCTAAACCTTCTAGCAAGGTGCTGCGAAAGCTACTATATAAGATAACTCCTTAACCCAAAAGGTCGACCTTCTAGCAAGGTAAATACTACTATATAAGAGGTAACTCCTTAACTAAAGAGGTCTTTCCTAAGAGGTTCTTATAGCTAGAAGCATAAGAAGCTCTACTATAAGCAGGGCCTTATACCTCTCCCTCTTTCTTATCCTTATCCCTTAACTATATTAGTAATAAACCCTATATATAAATATACTAAGCCTAAGCGAGGTATACCTTTTAATATAAATAATATAGAGGGGGTTACTAGAGAGTTTAGCCTTAATATAATTAATAAAACCTACTCCTTTATTAACTACTCTACTATATATAGAGAGTATATTATTAGTATAGCCCTTAAGAGGGCTTACCTTAATACCCCTATAGGGGACTCTATAAGGCGTAATAGTATTAGAGCTAAGTAAATAGACTTAGTAGTAGAAGTTTAGTAGGTTATTATATACCCTATAGAGTAGCCCCTCTTCGAGCAGGTCCTCTATATTACTAAGGTAGAGGTAGCCTAGGTAGCCTAGGCGAATATTAGTAAGTATAGCTTATGCTAAATAGAGAGAGCGTTGCTAATAATAGTATAGTTCTAGCGGACGAAGCAGTAATCGAGGCAGTATTAGTAGCGCGGGTAGTACGCGAGAGGAAAAGTTAATAGTTTTATAGTTTAAATAATTAAAAACTACGTTATTATTAATATAAAGTTAAAGATCGTGAGGCTATCTAGTATAATAAGTATGTATAAGTGCGGCTATAGTTAGGAAAGTTATAATCACGTGACCGAAGGCTGTGTATTATTAGGAGGCGCGGAGTTAGAAGGTCTATTGCACTTGAGCAGGAAAAATCACGATGTAGTGGCCAGAGGCCTAACTTATATTATAATATTACTATTACTAGCTTACTTATTACTATTAAATCTAGGAATACCTTATATAGAGATAATAAAATTATTAATACTAAATATACACAAGCTAATAAACCTATTAAAGCTACTTTGCCTAAATAACCCTTAACTCTAGCTAACCTAATAAAGCTATTAATACTATTAAGCATACTAAACCTTAATCATTAACTAATATTAGTATAGCTAGTACTAAATTAACTCCTATTATTTAGAATAAGACTAAGAAGATAGCTACCCTTAAGAAGTAAGCTACTAGTGCTAATACCCCTAATATAGTAGATATTATTAAGCCTATCAAGGGAATATAGGCTTATAGTAAATATATTATCTATATCTCTATCCTACTTAATAGATATAAAGATATATAAATCGCACTAGCTATAGCTATTTCTAAGGGTTATATTAGTAATATTAATAAGATCGCGCTTAACTTAGGCTAGTTTATTAAGTTAGCTACTAATAAGTTTAAGGTTATTATAGTAACTATTCCTAAGGGACTAAATAATAAGAGCCCGGGCTTTCTTAGCTCTAAGTAGTACTTTATTACTAAGTTATCTACTAAGTATATAGCTTTAGCTATTGAGTTCGGAATTACGCCGCAGCCCCTTTGCAAAAAGACTATAATAAATTCACCTAGCTCGTAAGTATAATTCGGGAAATACTATATAGGTATTTTAACCTATACCCTCTACTAGTTAAGGAAAATAATATAGGAACCCTATATATTCCTACTACTTATAAGCAAACCCTTATATAAAGTCGGATACGCGCTATACTAGGGCTAATTATATTAGAGCTAAACGGGGTATTAAGGCTCTTATAATAACGCCCTCGCTAAACCTTCTAATAAGGTAAAAGCTACTATACGAGATAACTCCTTAACTTAAAAGGTCGACCTTCTAGTAAGGTATTGCGAATACTACTATATAAGAGGTAACTCCTTAACTAAAGAGGTCTTTCCTAAGAGGTTCTTATAGCTAGAAGTATAAGAAGCTCTATAAATAAGGCTTTATACCTCTCCCTCTTCCTTATCCTTATCCCTTAATTATATTAATACTAAACCCTATATATAAATATACTAAGTATAAGCAAGGCACGCCCTTTAATATAAATAATATAGAGGGGGTTGTTAGAGAGTTTAGCCTTAATATAATTAATAAAACCTACTCTTTTATTAACTACTCCGCTATATATAGAGAGCGTATTATTAGTATAGCCCTTAAGAGGGCTTATTTTAATACCCTTATAGGGGACTCTATAAGGTATAATAATATTAAAGCTAAGTAAGTAAACTTAGTAGTAGAAGTTTAGCAGGTCGTTATATACCCTATAGAGTAGCCCTTCTTCGAGCAAGTCCTCTGTATTACTAAGGTAGAGGCAGCCTAGGCAGCCCAGGCGATCGAATAAGAGGATAAAGATAGTAACGACTAGCGGATAAAGCGGTAATAGAGGCGGTATTAGCAGCGCGGGTAGTGCGCAAGAGGATAAGTCGATAGTTTCGTAGTTTAAATAATTAAAAAACCACGTTATTATTAATATAAAGTTAAAGATCGTGAGGCTATCTAGTAGGGTATATATAAGTATAGCTATAGTTAGTAAAGTTATAATCACGTAACTAAAGGCTATATATTATTAGGAGGCGCGGAGTTAGAAGGTCTATTACACTTAAGCAGTTAAAATCACTATGCAGTGGCTAGAGGCCTAGCTTTAGCTATAGGTTTAGATAAGTATCCTAATATTAACCCCTCTTTTAATATTAGCCCTTATAATACCTCTAACGCGTTTAGTATTACTAAGACGCCTAATACTACTTCTAGTATTAAGAAGATTGTTATTACTAACTAGTAGTCCTATACTTATATCTCTAGCTTTTAATACCTTACCTATTCCTATATTAAATTCCTAAATATATAGGAGGTAATTAATATATACTTTTAGTATATCTACTTCTTTAATATAACTAATATTATTACTACTTATTATATTAAATATCTAATTCTCTATACCCTTATCTAGAATAGTATAATTATCCTTAGTTTATATATATATCTATACCCTTAACTCGTTTATAACTAAATAAATTATAAGTAACCTAGATTTTAGTGCTATATTGCTATTCTTTATTATTAAATAGATATTATAATATAAGTTTCCTGGTATATATACTAAGGATAATATATATATTAGTTAGGCTGTAATTAATAGTAATAATATTAGCGCTATTTATACCCTTCTAGACCTTAATAACTCTAAGACTATAGATATGACTAACTAACCTTTAATATAAATATACTATAGGCCTTAAAGGCCTTTATACTAATATTATATCTCTCGCTACCTTAATTACTATAATTAAGAATAATAATATTACTAAGTTATACCCTAAGGTTAATAATAAGTCTTACTACTAGTTCCTAGAGTAATACTAAGATAATACCTAACTAGCTATTACTTATGATATTAGTATTAACTAACTTCTAGCTATTACTAAAGAGTGTAAGAGTATAGCTATAGGCCTAAACTAGGAAAGGCTAGAATGCTAAAACGTAGGTATGCGTAGTTATATTAGACTATTGCTTAACCTTCTAAGTCTCTAGCTTGCAGAGTTTTCTTAAGGGGGTATATATTTACTACTAATTCGCTAATATTTTACTAATAGCGTTAGCTCTATATCCTATACCTGCTATTATTCCTTATAATTACCCCCCCCTCTAAAGCCTTAGTCCCTAAGGCGTACTAGTAGGGTAATATAGCTCTATATCGTTATAGATATCGTTACTAACTATAAGGTAGCTTTTCTACGCCTTTATTATATTATTTACTCTTACCCTCCGCGCTAGATCTAGGTAGTTATAATAAATAATATATTTTTATTTTCCTAGCGTATTATAGGTATTCTTAAACCTTAATTATTACTATTATTTTTTAATTAGTTACTAATAGTTATACGACCGTTTAGTAGTATATAACTAGTAATTATTTTACCTTATTACCTAGCGACTTAAAATATAAAAAGGCGTCTTCTTTTTAAGGTCTCTAACTTAGTTAGAATTTCTCCTCTTTATAATCTTTTTTAGTCTAGCTACCTCTCCTATTTTAATACCTATTTTATAAGCCTTTACTATAATTATTAAGTTACTTCCCTTCTCTCCTCTAACCTCGCTTATATCCCTCTCTAGTATCTCGCTAATAGCTCTCTATAATATCTTATATTATATATATAGGTATAGTTCTTATAAAATACCTCTATAATCCTAAGATCCTTTCTAGTAATCTTATTAATAATACTAATAGTAGCTATCCTTATCTTAGCTATCTTTATAAAATATATTAGGATATTATCTACCTTCGCTATATATATAGTAAGTACGCATAGAAGTATATCTATTATAACTTTAATAAGAAGAAATATACTACTATAAGTCTCTACTAATTTACTAATAGGTCGCTATATATTAACGTTTTCTAGGTCTCTTAGGAGCTTTAGGGCGTAGCCTAGATAACTTAGAATATATTCTACTAGATCTAGATCTAGTAGCGCGATAGTATTCTAACCCCTTTTTATTATTACTATATTCTAGCTATACTTAGTAATTATTTAGTAATATAGAAGTATATTACTAAGCTTATCTATAATCCTACTACTAGTAGTAATAGCTATAATATAGAGTAGCTTTAGCTCTAGGAGCTTACCTCTATCTATAAGCACCTCGCGCTTAATATTCTAGTCCGTATAGGCTATTACTTATTATTCCCTCGCTAATTATATCCTACTAACCGCTAGGTTTTAAGTTAGTACCCTTTATAATAGCGTTAATATTCTTTAGCGCCTAAACGCCGCTTAGCTAGCGTATATTTATAATAATAGTCCTATTAACTACCTCTATAATAAGATTAACTACCTACTTAATAACCTTTTAATAAAGCTAGTCCCTATACGCGCTTATAAGTATAATATTACCTTTTTCCCTAGGTTTTATAAGGAGCTCTAGGAAAATCTTACTAAGTATATTACTAATAATATCCCCTCTTACTTTATTACTATTACTAGTACTCGCCCTATTTCCCACGCCTCTTACCTTAATACCCCTACTAAGTATAGCTAAAGTAGTAGCGAAGAGTTAGTAAAGAAGACTAAGAGAGCTAAGGTTATTATTACTATCTCTAATAATAATAGTTCTAGTAGCGAGTTAGGTAGTAGCGCTAGTAGCGAGTCGGCTAGTAATTAGCTTATAGGTAGCGATAGTAGCGATACTAATAGTACTAGTTTAGCGACTAGTTATTATAGTAGTTATAGTAGTACTACTTATAGTTATAGCGGTCGTAGTAGTTACCCCTATAGCTATCCTAAGAAGTTAATAACTAATTAGATAGTTAGCTCTTTTTCCCCTTTTATAGGATAATACCCCTTTTTACTATAGCTTTAGTAATAATTCGCTACTTAATTTAATTAACGTTTTGCTTCTAACTTAGTTTTATTTCGTAGTCTTATAGTCTATAATTACTAACCTATCGTAGTAGTTTTAGCGACTAATCGTCCTACTTCTTATAAGCCCTCCTATATTATCTATTAAACTTATAAATAGCCTCTTACGTATTTACTAAGTTCTCTATGGGTTCCTATATATTATATTCTATAAGCTATTCTACCTACTTAACTAAGTATTATATATTATTACTAATACCTTATTATATAACGATCTCTTTAACCTCCTATTCCTCTAGCTTATCCTTAAGCTCTAGGTATATAAGCAAGCCTTTACTACTTACTTAGTAATTATCCTATAGTTATAGTAAGGTAACTAAGAATATATTATATATCCTTTAGTACTATAGTAGTAGATAAACTCTATAAGCTTATATACTAATTAGTTCTATAATAGCTACTTATATAAACCTAGGCGCTAGTTTTTTATTCTTAAACTAGAAGTTCTTTATTAATAGCCTAACGACTTATCCCTAATAGTAGGTTTATTCCTTATACCTTACGTTATAATACTTAGCTTACGCTTTAATAGCTTTCTATTACTATTCCTAAGCCCTCTTATAAAGCTTTAAGATATATTTAATTCGCTCCCTTATACCCTATACTATAACCCTATTTATAGGGGTTATATATTCTATATAACGTAGGTAGTAGCTATATAGGGCCTCTATTAGCAAATAGCTAGTAGTGCTATAGTAACTATTATTATATATAAACTTAGCCTCGGGTAGCTAGATAGCCTATTCTTATAGCGAGTTACTAGTATATACTTATAAGTACTTTTCTAATATCTAGTATATCCTTTTAAACTACCTATTAGTCTAGGGGTAATATATAGTAGAGAGGCGGCGCTTAATAGCCCTCTCTCTTATAAATTCCTCTTAAAATTAGCTAGTAAGGAGCTTATCTTAGTTACTAATAATACCCTCTAGAGTATTAAAATAATACTTAACCTATTTATAGATAATCTACGCTAGCTTAGCGGCTATTAGCTGCTTTATTATTAGGATAAATATAGCGAACTTAGTTATCTAGCATATAATAACGAGAACTATATTATACTCCCCGCCTTTATACTAATAGCTTAGTAATAGTCTAGTAATAAAGTCTATACTAATTTCCTAAAACGGGTGCGCTAGTAAGGGTAGCGGGTATAACTTTCTATAGGGCTTATACCTTAGAACCCGGATCCCTTAGTATATATAGCACCCTGTAATATAATTATATATATCTATAGCTAAGTTTAGCTAGTAGAACTTCCTTAAGATTAACTTAGTAGTCTTATTTACCCCTATATAACCCGCCCTATAGTTATTATAGTATTAGCAAAGGATTTTAAGTCTTAGGGACCTCTCCTAGGGTATCTCTAACCTTCCCTTATAGAACAAGGTTCTATAGCTATTAATTATATAGCCCCTATAATTACTAGCTAGTCTATATGCCCTCTCTAATTAGGTCTAGTAGTATAAGTTATTAGCCTATAATCTGTGGACGAGACTTTCTATTGCTTTAGAGGGTTACTAATTATACGCCGTTTCGCTTATTATAAGCTCCCTTATAACTTAGCGTAGGATATACTACTACGCTATAGTAACCCTAGCTCTAAGCGAGTTCTCTAGGTTAGTAACCTCTCGCTAAGTATTCTCTATATCTTCCCTTGCTCTTTAGCGTTAGGTTATTATAGCTACTATAGTTATAGTAATATTAGTATACTATAGAGCGCTATACTAACTAGAGACCGAGGCGTCTCCGCCCCTAGAGCTATCTATCTAAAAGGGGTATCGTTTTATACTAGCCCTTATAGCGTTAATAAATACTCTTAAGATCTCTATATTACCTTATAGAGTAGTAATACTTATCCGGAGGTCTACTAGTAAGTTACTAATAAACCCTAGCTTCCTCGCTAGGGTTAGGAATATATTATTATATTTTACCTCCCCCTCTATATAGTCTAGCCTCCTAAATAGCCTATTTACTAGGTTTATAACCCCTAACTTATACTCTAGGTTGAAGTTAAATACTAAGAGTTTATATACCTATCTAGCAAGCCTTCCCTAAAGGTCCCGCGCTAATATACTAATAACTCCCTTTAGTACCTAGTAGTCTATTAGGATTATAAACTTTTTTAATATACCTTAAAGGTAGTAAGCCTAGTAGTCTAGGCTTTTAACTATAGCGAGAAGCTCTTATTAGCCTGCTCCCTAATACTACTTAGTATTACTAAGCTTCTATAAATAGTAAGTAACTAGTTATTACTAGCTATTAATATATTACGATAGGATACTAGATATAGCTTTTATAAAAGCGTCTATTTTAACCCTTATTTTATAGGTTAGGTCTTAATATTAGAGAATAATTACTAAGTAGAAAGTAGCTTAGAGCTATTTAAAGGCTTATTAAGCCTCTTCTAGCTAGTAAAATTCGCTTCCCTTCTTATTATTCTTATTACCCTTTAGTAGGGATATTATAGGGGCTATAATACTTAAATAGCTTATAATAAACTTATAGTAGAAGTTATAGAATCCTAGGAAGACTTAGATCTCCTAGTAGGTCTTAGGTAGCTTCTATTTAGTAATAGCTTAGACGCGGGTTTAGTCTATTAATATACCTTTAGGTATAATAATATACCCTAGGAACTCTACTTATTATTAATAGAAACTATACTTACTAAGCTTAATATATAGCGCTTACTAGCAAAGCCTATAGAGTACTTAGCAAAAGTCCTTTATATACTACTCTCTTATCTCGGAGTAGATTATAATATTATCTATATAAGTAATATAATAGGTATCTAGTAGCTTAGCGAGCGCTTAGTAAATATACGCCTAGAATATCGCTAGGGCGTTTATAAGTCTAAATAGTATATTTAAAGTACTTATAATAAGTCCTAAAAGCTATCTTCTAGTAGTCTTCTAGCTTAATATAGATATAGTAGTATATATTTAAAAGTCGATCTTTAAGATCTATTTCGCTCCCTAAAGCTTATCTAATAGCTTACTAATAAGGGGAAGTAGATATTAGTTCTTTAGTATTACCTTATTAAGGCCTTAATAATCTATATAAAGGCGTAAGGATCTATCCTTCTTAAGTATAAAGAGAATAGGGGTACCTACCTCGCTTATTAAGGGTTAAATCCGCCCTATTACTTAGTTATTAGTAATATATTAGTAGAGCTCTTTTAGCTAGTGCTTATTTAGTAGGTAGATAGGCTTATATAGAGGTTTCTTCCCTTTAACTAAGTTAATAGTATATTCTACGCCCTCTAGAGCTAGGTATTCCTTTGCTAACTACTTATTAAACGTTGCCTATTTACTAAGTAGCTCTAGTAGTAATTCTACTTTACCCTCTAAGGTATCCTCTTTACCTAAGGCCTCTATTAGTAGCTTATAGGGGGTAATATTCCCTAAAACGTATATAATATAAGCTTTCTAGCTATTCTCTATAATCTCCTATATAAATACTAATAGCTTAGTAATACTAAGGCGTTTATATCCCTAGGTATTCGTCTAGGTATTAATTATAATACCCTCCTTACTTATAAAGTATTATAATAAGAGGAGGTCCCCTGCCCCTTTAGGGCGGGGAGCCTTAGCGAATAGTTACTATATCTTCCTTAGTTATCCCCTTGAGTTAATAAGGAAGAATATTAACTAGTATATATTTTAGCTTATTATAGAGGACCTATTAAACCTTTCTAATATAGGGGCGCGCGCTACTACGGGTTATAGCTATAGGGACTTTATTAGTTAACTACTAATAATATCGACTTATAAATAGGAGTTTATATCTATTACTACTTCTTATTTAGTAATATTCTAGAGAATAATTACCTATCCTTTTATAATATCTCCCTTTAGGAAAGTATCTAGTTTTAATATAGGCATAGGGGTTACTAGTATAATCCCCTGGCTTACTCTTTTTTTAATAAGTTAAGGTCCTTAACCTCCCTTATTAATTAGATTATATTAACTCTTATCTTATTAGTAAATACTTAGTATCTTACTAGCGTTTTATTTATACTCTATTATTTATCCGGGTAGTCTACCCTCTTATACCCCTTCTTCTTATAGCTAAAGTATACTAAGGGGTTAGATATTATAGGTTATATACTAGGGCTAAATATAGGCCGGCTCTAGTTAGGTCCTTATATTATAGCGCTAGCTAATTAGTAAGGTATTAGGCTCTAAGAACCTCGCGTAGTCTTATAACTAGAGCCCTACTAGCCCGCCTTTTAGCTTACCCTTATTATAGGGGGTACCCTTAATATATACTCCTCGCTTATATACTACTTCCTGCTTTTACTCTATAGGGCCTCGCCGCCTTATTAGTAATATATCTCCTATAAGCGTTCTACTTCTATAGTAATATCTCTTAGTCTCTATATCTTAACCTTCTAACGCTTAAGCTCCCTATATAGAAAGGGGGCTAGTTAGAAGTATAGCGTATAAGCCTTAGCCTTATTATTTTCTATACTAACTATACCTAAGTTCTAGTATATTACTAACTATTTAGTAAAGAATTATATTAGTAACTATATCTCCCTCTACCTTATTATATCTAGCTTCTTATAGTACCTCTACTCTTAAAGCTCTAGATTAATATATTATTAGTAAATAAATACTATAAAGTTAGCCTAGGCTAGGTCTCCCTCTAGCCTAGCCCTATAGTATTACTACTAGGTCTATAGGGATAGGCTTATCTTTATAAGCGCCTATTAAATCTACTACTCTAGTATATTACTAGCGCGTAGTTAGTATCTATCTTTAACTACTTAGATCTAGTTACTAACCTAGTTTATAATAAAGTCCTTACCTATAGTATAGTAATTATATATAGGAGGTTTCTTATATTCTCTCTATAGCTACCTCGTTACTAGATAGTTAGTAAGCTCCTATAATAAGGTAGTAGTTTATTCCTTATACTTTTACTACTATAGATATATCTACCCTATAAGGCTCTCTTATTATCTTTATAGTAGTCTTATTACTTAGATAAGAACGCCTAAGATACTAGCTTCTTAGGGGGTCTTAGGCAGGGTATCCTATTAGCTACTACTCGCTATTTATTTACTAAGTAAAAGTTACTCTATTAGTTCTAGTATTACCTAAGACCTAGCCTGCCCCCTTAAGGTAGCCTCTCTTATTATATTATTACTAGGATTATCTAACCCCCTAGCGTAGTATCCACGCTATATTCCCTATATCTTAGGGCTTAGCGAGCAACCTATATTATATTAACTAAGGCCCTATTAGTTATATTCTATATACCTAGCCCGGAGTTTATTATAATTAAACTCTATTACTAATTCGTCCGTTACTAATATATTAGTATACTATTACTAGTTCGTTTTAGATATTCTAACTAGCGCTAGTTTCTTAAATTAAAGTAGAAGTAATAGAGTTATAAGAGTATAGCTATAGGCCTAAACTAGGAAAGGCTAGAATACTAAAACGTAGGTATATATAGTTATATTAGACTATTACTTAACCTTCTAAGTCTCTAGCTTATAGAGTTTTCTTAAGGGGGTATATATTCACTACTAATTTGCTAATATTTTACTAATAGCGTTGGCTCTGTATCCTGTACCTGCTATTGTTCCTTATAAAGAGATAGTTAATAATAAGGATAAGGATTACTCTAACTTCTTAAAGCTAGCTAATACTATACCTAAGACTCCCTTAGCTTAAAATAGAATATAATAATATATATAGAATAGAAAGGAAGTAAGGTTACTTAAGGTTATTTAGGTATAGTAATATAGCTCTACTTATTAGTATATTACTATAATAAGAGGTATAAATTAGATTTTATATTATAAATTATAATTAATACCTTTTCTTTTTATATAAGTAATTAATACTAAATACGCTTAGCGTAGTTATCCCGCCTAAGGGTACTTAATATAACTAATATATTAAATATACCTAAACGTAGTAAACCTTAATAAAAGGGCTTATTGCCTTTAAGGAGAAAACCTTCTAATATCATAGATTTTTTACCTATATTTTTCGCCTACTACGTAGACTATATTAAAGAGCCTTAGTAGCCTATTTAGCTCTAACATAATTCGCCCTAATATAGCGTATATTTAACTTTATAATATTTAGAGGGTTTAATTCTAAGTAGGAATATATAAGGTTCTATACTATTTTCCTTAACTAGTAGAGGGCATAAGTTAAAATACCTATATAGTATTTCCTGAATTAGACCTATAAACTAGGTAAATTTGTTATAGTCTTTTTTATAAAGGGGCTATAGCATAACTATAAACTTAACAATACTATTTATTTAAATTAAAGAGAAAAAGGAGAAGTTTTCCTCTTTAGTAGAGATTTTATTAAGCTATATATAGGTTAGAGGTATAATATATAATATAGGGGCTTATTAGTATATAAGTATATATAGTAAGAGCGCGGGGCGTACTATAACTAGGTATATAGATGGCTTCGCTTATGTAACTATAATTAATATGCTTGTTTGCCCCTAATTTCTAACCCCTTACTGCGCATGGGATCCTTGTTATTACACGAGATGTATTTTTAGTGACATGGGCCGCTCGGCAATTTCGGGGTTGGATACCGAGACCCACGATGTGTGCAGGGGTTGCCTTGTGTGCGCCGGTCACCGAGGTGAGCTCGGTGAAAATGGTATTCGGAAGGAACATCGTGACGAAGCTTGAGGCATTGTTGAGTTGTGTTTTGTTTGCAATTATTTAGTAAACTAACTGTCTGGAAGCTGTAACAAATTGTCTTGGAAAATCCGACCTATGCGGAGGCATTTCCCTGCCTTAGAACTTCTTGACAGTTCTGAGACTGGCAACTTGTAAAGTCGCTGATGACCTCATCTTCCAGCAACTATGGTGTCGTTCCCTCCCGTCATGTTGATTCTCGAGCTTTGATTTTGATTTTTGATTTTGTTTCAGCTGTAAGTTCTGTTCTTCTCCTGCAATCGAGCCGTGTGAGTCAAACTCTCAGCCAAACTCCACTGCAACTATCCATCGTGACTTCGACCGCAGCATCAACCACAATTGACCCCGTTTCGACTCCCAACCTCAAATTCAGACTTTTCAACCTGTTGACCGGTCAATTCACTCATCGTATATATCAGAAGGAAGGTGCCTTCCTCAATGGACCAATTACTCTCGTGAGAGGAGACCCGCAGCTGGTGAGGGCGGCTCGCCCTAATGGCCCTGTCTCTGGGTGTGGAAGCTGCCTGCAACTCACTAACTGCCTGGCACCCCATCTTTATCATTCACAACTCTCCTTCAAAGGTGAAGACCTTTCCAGAAACACCTCACTCCTTCCCTTTCACCGGTAAACAACCGAGCAAACGTTGCATTGTCTGCAGCTACCCAAAGGACTGAGCCGGTATGTTCCCTATCACTGACGGTGGTGATCATCAATTTTGTTTACATCGCCGTTTTCATTATTTTCTCCGTCTTCGTTTCCGCGTTTACCTCGTCGGCGGCCGAGGATTCGCAGCGTCGTCGAGTTAGGGGGGAGGGCGCCAGATGCTGACCCTCGACAGAAAACACCAGACTCGCAGTAGCTATAGTTCTGCCAGACTCATATTCGCCTTCGAAGTTGCGCAAGAGATTAGTCTCGGACACTGCCTTCAATATGCCCTTCTACAAAAAGGAAGAGGGCGTTTCTCGCTACCCCCTCCGCAAACAGCGCTCTTCTGCGCGCGAGGCGGACCCTAAGCCCGAGGCAGACCCCAAGCTCGAGGCAGTTGAGCTCCCCAAGCAGACTCCCCAGACTTCGAAGAAGGTCGACAACATGAATGGCTCTGGCGAGAAAGTCTCGGCCAAGGCTGTCACCACTGTTCCCGAGAAGCCCGTTGCTTCTGGCTCCCTGTCGGAGCATTCCAAGAACAAAGCTTGTCCTGTCGCGAACGACAAGAACGCTGCCGATTCGGCCACCATCAAGGCTTCTAACGCCTCTGAGACCTCTGCAGAAGTCAAAGCTACTTCGGACAACCCTTCCACTTCTGCTCATGCTGCTCCTGTCTCTGGAGCTCGTGCTGGTACTGCCCCTGCCTCCACTGCCACCGCTGTCACGGCTTCTAATGCCTCGACTCCCGTCACCGCGGCTCCTGTCGTGCGCGCTATCACAGTCCCTGCTTTCACGGTCCTGACCGCTGCCCCCTTGCCAACTCCCCCCAAGGACCAGTCATCCCAGAATGACGCTGAATCTCCCACCACTGTTCAGTCCTATGGCAGTATCAAGATCCCGAACATCTCCTTCGATCCCGTCGCCATGGCCGTCGACTACTGGACTCGCCCCGGCCCTGGAGGTCACCACGTGGAGGCTCCGAAGCTCCCCGGGTACGGCCGCTGGCAGATTCCCCTTCCTCCCAACATGAATGCCAGGCTGCACGTCCGCAGTCAAGAGGGACTTCTCTACCACTACCTCGGAATCTGCGTTGCTGTCAGAGCCAACCCTCCCGCTATCATGGTCAGCCTCTACTCTCATCAGAGATACCAGGAGGTCTTAACCCCCTTCGTCATTGAGGACCACATCGCCAAGAGATGGAAGGCCTGGAAGATCATCTTCGACTGGGTTCAGCACCTGGAGCAGCGCGGACAGAGCCCTGCCAACATGCCAATCGACCTCGTCACCTTCATTCGAAACAGACTTCATGCGGAGGGACGTATGGCAGCCGACTTGGCGGTCGATGCGATCGAGACCCGCGAGAGAGAGGGCGCCCTGTTCCAGGGTGCGACTGACTGGCAGCTGCCCAGGCCCCCTATCGTTCTGACTCAGAATCTCCCTGCCAACACGCATCCTAACATGCCTAACAACAAGCGTGTCAACAAGCATGTCAACAAGCCTGCCGCCATGCCTGCCGCCATGTCTCCTAACAACCCTCAGAAGCAGGTGGCCAGAAAGCGCCTCCCCGACGCCCGGCCCCAGACCTCGCAGAAGCAGGTCACTCAGAAGCCTTCGCTCACCAAGTCTGAGCCTGTCGATGACGCTAAGCCCATGCCTCTCCAGAACGCTGTGCCCAACGTTACTGGCAAGAAGAAGCGCGGCGTGGTCATTGATCTCCTGAGCGACTCGGAGAAGGAGGAGTCCAAGCCGAAGCGTGCTCGTCAGAAGAAGTGAACAGCCTCGTCGCTCGTTCGTCAGGTTCGCCTTTCAGCTCAAGTATGGTTGCTAACTGTAGACTTTGACCACGGATTATGAGAACATGGCTTATAGGGAATTCGCTGAATGGCTAGTTGGGCTCGAGCTTTGGCTGTCAGGATCAGGCTCTTGTTGAACCGAGGATTTGAAGAGGGGAACCAACTGTTGGTCGACGGACTCTTGCTTTGGTTTGACTCAGGCTTTGTATCAGAAGGAAATGGCTTTGGCTCAGGATTTGCTTTGGAACGGATTGGAGTTGAAGGATGAAGGATACCCATGGACTCTTTGGGTTTATCAGAGTGTACTCTAGTAAAGTTCTTTGCTCTTATCAACACAGGAATATTTCAGATAGCCTTGGTCGCAGCGTGGCTTTTCTCCAGCTATATCCTGCGACGTTGTCGTCTTTCTTCCCATTGATGCCTCCACTTCTGGTGTAGTGCTTGCCTCTATCGAAGATGTACTTCGTAACACTTGGCCGCCCTACTTGGAGAACATAGAAGGGATTGCTCCCGGAATCCGCGTGGATAGAATTGACATTAGCCATTTATTGAATTCTCGCTTCATCCCACAGTGACTACTTTGTTCTACATCCCAAGTTTGACGGTTTCCTGACCTGTCTCCGTGGGTTTCGCCATCTCTGGGAGGTCCCGAGATTAGTTCTGCGTCTCCTTCGTCGTTGACGGAGGCCTGCATCGGTTGGATCAACGAGACTTTTGAGTTGAGATTTTTGCTACGTCTTAGCGTGAAGTGAAAAACTGATTAAACATAGAACGCGTTGATGTCGCTGCAGGTGGTTAGAGGCTGTCTTGCGACGTTTTGTAAGGTTGAAACTGATCTTCCGCGATGATAACGTCAAGAAACGGAAAATGCAAGTTCCTTCACCAAAGCTTACGCCATCAGCTCATGAATTTCTTCTTCCAGCCTTCTCCTGATTTGAGTTTGATCGATGTAACTCGCGTCCAGCGGTCCTTCAAGCTGATGCTTCTCTCGGAAAGCATCTTTCTCGGACCTCACCAACGCAGCGATGCGCAAGTTGGCTTCAAGTACACCCTTGATATGAAAATAATGACCCCATTCTCTATCTTCTTTGCCAAGAAGAATCCACATAATATAAAGATTGTGTCTGCTATGTCCACCATAATCATATATTTTAAAGATCTTTAAATGCTCTTCAGGCGTTACCTCCTTTCCAGTACGTACGTCGATGAACATGTTGCCATCCGCATACATTGCACCATAAATAAAGTGGGCAAGTACGGAAACAGCGAGGTTATCTTTATCATCTAAGCTCGCGCCCGATTCGAGAGGCTTTCTGAACACCTGCAACTGTTCCCATCTTCCGAAAGCTGTGTATGTATGGCTGGTGGCAACATATAACATGAGCGTCATCCCGAAGTGATCTCGTATGGCGGTATCGGCGCCCACGTCAAGCAGCTTCTGGCAACAAGTTTGATCTCTAACTTGTGGATCGGCCAGAAGACATGACAAAGCAGTCATACCGTCGCTGTCTTTCTGATTGACGTCTGTGCCATAGCCCAGTAGCAGGTCAATGGCTTCGATGCGGGTAAAGTCCATCCTTGTTTCAAGCACCACATATGAAAGGGCTGTCCTGCCTTTTGCATCTGTGGACGCTCCGAACAGGCCTGTTGAAGCTGCTGAAAGTAGAACTGCAATCGGCTGATTGGTGGAGAGCGAATAGTCCCATGACAAGAGACATCTGGTTTCTACGCTCATGGTGGGTAGCAAGCGCAAAAACAGGCAAAAGTCTTGTGTGTCAATGGCGATTTGATAAGCCAACTTTCCCTGCTTATTTAAAACATCGGTATTAAAGTATTATAAATAGGTATAGTGCAGAGTGATAGAGTTAGTATAGTTAGGTATAGCTAATATTAGATATTCTTCTCTAGCCCTCTAGTCTACTAGGTAAGGGCTAGAGGGCTTATCTAGTAGTTACCTAGTACCTCCCTATATCTCCTAACTCCTATAGACTTCCCTACTTAACTTATTAAGCCCTTTTCCTTATAATATTATCCTAGCTTATAATATAATCCCCCCCCTCTAAACTAGTTTACCCTTAGATTAATTTACTTAGTAGTTACTTAGATAATACCTAGTACCTCCCTATAGGATTTTATAACTTTTAGTTTCTATAAGTGTAGAATTTAATATCCCTTATTCTAGTTATATAACTCTTCTTTAAATAGCTAGGTAGCTTAGAGGAGTAATTAATTAGTAATAAGGTACCTATCCTCTACCCTAGCTACTCTTATAGCTCTTATACCTAGGTATTAAGGGACTTTATAGCTTAGAGAAGTAATAAGCTAGTAATAAGGCTAATCTACTACTCTAACTACTCTTATAGCTTTATCTAATAAGTCTAGGATTACCTAGTAGTTACTTAGGTAGCTATAGCTAAATTCCCTTATAAGGATTACTCTTTTCTCTAGGGGGGCTATACTAAAACGTATTATTATTTAGGCTTATTTTTATTACTTTAAATTTACCCTCTAAATTATTATATTTTCTACTTATTATTATATTTTTAGCCCCTTAATAGGTCTAATAAGGGTATTCTCCCTCTAGGGATAAAGAAGGCTTTTATTATAATATAGGGGGCTACTAGTTATTATTTAGTAATTACCTAGTACTTCCTTATATATAATAAAGTTAAATAAAGTTAAATAATATAATAATCTAGAGATTATCCTCCTTTTAGCTATATAAGAGGCTAGTTTTAATATTAAGTTAAAAATATATAAATATTATTTAAAATTTCACCCTATTAAAATCTCTCCTTCTTACTTCTTAAGATTTATAATACTATTGAGTTCGGAATTACGCCGCAGCCCCTTCGTAAAAAGACTATAATAAATTCACCTAGTTCGTAGGTATAATTTAGGAAATACTATATAGGTATTTTAACCTATACCCTCTACTAGTTAAAGAAAATAATATAAGAACCCTATACGTTCCTACTACTCGCAAGTAAACCCTCTAAATATTACTATATAAAGTTAGACGCGCGCTATACTAGGGCTAATTATATTAGAGCTAAATAGGCTACTAAGGCTCTCGTGGCCTAGAAACGCCCTTACTAAACCTTCTAGTAAGGTGCTATAAAAGCTACTATATAAGTTAACTCCTTAACCTAAAAGGTCGACCTTCTAGTAAGATATTAAAAGTACTATAAAAGCTATTATATAAGATAACTCCTTAACTTAAAAAGTTAACCTTCTAGTAAGGTACTAAAAGTACTATAAATACTACTATATAAGAGGTAACTCCTTAACTAAAGAGGTCTTTCCTAAGAGGTTTTTATAGCTAGAAGTATAAGAAGCTCTATTACTACGAGTAGGGCTTTATACCTCTCCCTCTTCCTTATCCTTATCTAACTTATAATAAATCCTTAACTATATTAGTACTAGACTCTATATATAAAAACGCTAAGCCTGCGCGAGGTATGCCCTTTAATACTAATAATATATAAGAGCTTACTAGAGAGTTTAGTATTAATATAATTAATAAAACCTGCTCCTTCTTTAACTACTTTATTATATATAAAGAGTATATTATTAATATTAGCCTTAAGAGGGCTCTTATTAATACCCCTAGAGGGGATACTTATTATTATATTATAGCTAAGTAAGTAGACTTAGTAGTAGAAGCTAGGTAGGTTATTATATACCCTATAGAGTAGCCCTTCTTTAAGCAGGTCCTCCGTACTATTAAAGCAGAGGTAGCCTAGGCCCCTTAGGGCTTAAATATTAGTAAGTACGGCTTATACTAACTAATAGAGAGAGTGTTACTAATAATAGTATAGCTAGCGGATAAAGCGGTAATAGAGGCGGTATTTAATAGCGGCGCGGGTAGTGCGCGAGAGGATAAGTTAATAGTTTCGTAGTCTATTAAATAATTAAAAACCACGTTATTATTAATATGAAGTTAAAGATCGTGAGGCTATCTAGTGTTACGATCACATAACCGAAGGCTGTGTATTGTTAGGAGGCGCGGAGTTAGAAGGTCTATTGCACTTGAGCAGGTAAAATCACTATGCAGTGGCCAGAGGCCATTTATAATACTATAATTACTACTAATAACTTACTATTAGCCTCTTACTCCCTTACTAATAACTTTATCTTAATTATTATATAACGAATTTATTATTATATTATCCTCTACTACTACTATTACTAACGCTATTAATAAAGCTCCCCTCCCTATTATAAGTATACTCTAGGGGTACCCCTACTATTAGTACCTCCTAGTAATAATAAAGTAGGATCTCCTTAATATTAAGCTCCTTATAAGCTTAATTCTCTATTTTAAGAGTAATAATAAGCTCCTAGTTTTTATCTAGTATTTATCTACTACTTATCTAATACTTTACTAGCTTTAGGTTTTAAATTTATTACTAATTTATTTATTTCTTAAATACCTCTATTAAATATAAGCGTTATATTAAAATAAGTAATAATAAAGCTTATATTACTATAAGTTTTACTTAATATTTTCTTATTTCTTATTTACTAACTTATTATAAACTACTTATTATATAATAAGCGCTACTAATAAGATTAAATGCTTTATAAATAAGGCTAGTTCTAAGCCTAACCTTTAGGTATAGTATACTAAGAATAAAGTAGGTCCTTAGTACCTCCCTAGTACTTTACTATTAATATCTATTTATATTTAAGAGGAGATCCTCGCTACTTAGCTTATAGTTAAAAAAGCCCTCTAAGTTAAGAAAAACGAGGCTATTATAATACCTAAGAAGTATAAGGCTAAAGAGGCTAAGATCTCTATAGAGATAGAGAACTACTAGGTAGTTACTTTAGAGGATATAGCTAGGTACTAGTAGTATATTACTAAAGAGGCTAAGAAGTAAATTAAGTTATTATATAAGTAGCATAAAGAGCTCTATTACTACTACCTAGAGATAAAGTAACTAGCTAGTAAGTAGCTAGAAGTATAAGATATATAAGCTAAGTATATTAAGGAGGTAAATAAGGCTTATAATAAGGTAATAAGTTAACTTAATCTCTACTAGTACCTTATTAGTACTCCTCTAGTTAGTATTTCTAACTTAAAGTAGTATTACGAGGTTTTAACTACTCTATTTATTACCTTATTTATTTCTTTAGAAGATAATAATATTAAGGGGGATATAACTAGTCCTAATAAAGAGGGTATTAGTACCTATTAGATATAAAATTTTTAAGAGCGCCCCTAGTAAGCTATTAATAACCTCTAGGTAGTATATAATTACTTTTAAGCGTTTTTCTAATCTCTTTTTACCTTATTAGGAGCTTTTAAGCTAGTAAATTAAGATACCTAGCTAGTGTACCCTATTTCTACTTAATTACTATTTACTTATTAAGTTATTTATTAAATTATATAGGGATTATAATACTTTTACTTATAATTAGGCTTTATAATCGTTTTATAAGTCTATAGATATATTATATTATAGCTCTTATAAATTATCTAGTTTGCTATAGCCCTTCTATTTAATAAGGTATTAATAGTTATATCTAGGGCCCCTATAGGTAATAATATAGCCTACTATATAGACGTTATTATTATTATTAATTAGAATATCTCGTAGTAAAATAGCTAAGCCAAAAAAAGGGGTTTAATTATATAGGTATAAAAATATTATAAATTTAGTAGTTTTTATTAATTTATAGCTTATATAGTTATCCTCTATTAATTACCTATTAGATTCTAAATAAGCCTAGGTATTTATTAGAAAGTTTATAAGAGAGCTACCTTTACTTAATATCTTTTATTAAAAGGATATAAGATCTCCTACAGTAAAAATAATAAGGGTCCTCCTCTAATTATAGAACATATTATATATTTTATTATATTTCTAAAGTAAGTTAGTAATAGCTAACCTCTAGATAAGTAAGCTATAGACTCTTTTATATATTACTAGGACTAAAACCTTTAACTAGGGTTTAATATTATTAGGTCTATAAGGGGAATATCCTATTAGTAGCTTAGTAGGTAATATCTTAATAGCTTTATAATAAGAGTTATTATATATAAATTAGGCTAGGTTAAGCTATATTACCTAGTTATCCTAGTTAATATTATAGAAAGTCCTTAAAAAGTACTTAATACTCTAGTTCTAGCGTTCTATTTAGCTATTAGTTTAGGGATAAAAAGTAGTATTAATTTTCCTCTTAATAACTAGTAAGTAATATACTTTAGACTAGAAGTTACTAGTAAATAGCAATCCCTAATTAGATATAATAGCTTCTAAGAGCTTAAATATAAGGAATATATATTTAGTTAGTAGTATAGCTAACTTATTAGTAATAAATAACTCCCTAGTAGGGATATATAGGGAGTATTTTATAAACTAGTTAATAATAATAAGAATATTATTATATAGCTTATTTATTATTATTAGAGATAGTAGTAGTTTTATAATAAAGTTAACTAATATCTATTAAAAGAGCTAGCTAGATACTAGTAGGGGTATAAGTTTATTATATAAAAAGTAATATCTTAACTTTATATATTAATATATTATATATATCTTAATATATTCCTTTATATTACTCTTCTATATATTCTAGAAAAACGATTTTCTAACCCTTTTTAATATCTTAGTAACCTCTTAGTAACCTCTAAATAGTTTATTATAAAAAGCTCTAAGGACTTTACTTTAGAATAAGTAGTTTTCTAGGATATATAACCCTTCCTAATATCTTAGGGTATTAGTATTATTTAGTAATTACTTTATACCTCGCTACTCCTACTCCTTATTAATATAAAAGGGGTCTTTCTATTAGGCCTCCTTAACTTATTCCTAGAGCGAGGATATAAGTTATTCTAGCGAGGTATTTAGTAGTTAGGTACCTTATTACTACCTAGTACCTACCCCCTAGATAGTAGTCTTATTAAAGCGTTATAAGAAATCTTATAAGTGTAAGTCCCTAGCTTTATTAATTTCTATATCCTCTAGAGTATAGTTAGACCTCTATAATAAGCTATTAGCTAGGTTATAATAACCTAGCTAACATTTAATTTTAAAATTAAATATTAATAGATCTTATAATAGCTAAACCTAGTAGCTACTAGGTATCTTCTTATTAGCGAGGTACTAGTAACCTAGGTAGTTAGTAATAAATTAGATATAATATTAGGAGTAAAATAAGTAGTACTACTACCTTACTACTACCTCCCTAATAGCTAGTAGTTCTACCTCTGGTATATTATATCATAATTACACGCCTTTAAGCTTTTAAGATATAAATACTACTAGTTTCTATATATCCCCCTCTAACTAGCTTAGTATTACCCCTATTATAAAGTCTAATATATTAGTTTTAACTTAAATTAGGAGTATATAATTAAAGTAGTATAATATAAGTATTTCTATAAATAAAGCGCAGAGCTAATAGAAGGTAACTAGTACCTCCCTAGTTATTACTAGCTAGCCCTTAGCTATATTAGTAAATTAGTTAGTAAATAAGCTATAAATCTTAGAGTAATCCTTAATAAATCTCTTATTAAACCCTATAAATCCTAGAAATTATTTAGTTATTACCTAGACTCTCTTATATTCTATAGTAACTCTATTTACTAAGACTATAAACTTAAGGAATTTGATCTCCTCCTTATAAAGTTTATACTTATTAGGGTTTATATAGAGGCTATTAGCTTCTAACTAGGTAAGTACTTATCTTATAACCTCTATATAGGAGTCTATAGTATTAGTAAAAATTAAGATATTATCTAAATATATAATATAAATAACTTTAACTAGGCTTATAAGTAACTTATTAATAAATATCTAGAAGGTAGTAGGTATATTAATAAGCTTAAATAGTATAATATAATATTTATAGTAGCTATATTATATATAGAATACTATCTTCTACTCGTTTCCCTCTTAGATCCTTACCTAGTAATATATATCCTTAAGGTTAAGCTTAGTAAAGTACTTAGCTCTAGAGAGCTAGTTAAGGATCTTATTAATTAGGGGGAGGGGGGTATAGTTCTTAGTAGTTACTTAGTTAAGCCCCTAGTAATCTATATAAAACCTTAACTTATCTCCTTTCTTTAAGATAAATAAGATTAGTACCCCTATTAAGCTTACTAATAAGTTAATCTATCCCTTTTAAAAGGCTTTATAGATATAATCCCTTAACTCCTCTAACTCCTTTTTAGCTAGTAAGTAAATAAGTTTAAATAGGGGCTTAGTTCTAGGCTCTACGTTAATAGGGTAGCTCCTAGTAGTCCTAAACTTTAGTATAGTTCCTACTAGGTTAATATTAAATACCTTCTTAAAGTTCTAATACTCTAGTAAGATATTTATTTTAATCCCTTTAATATCCTTAGGATCTTAGGTATCCTCTTAATAATTAGTAGTTAGTATATAGTTAACTTATAGTATTCCTATAAGTACTACTCTCGCTTTATTCTTAATACGCTTAAGTTCTTTTATAGTTATAATAAGGTAAATACTCTTCTTATATAAGGGAAAGGTCTAGCCTAACTCCCTCTAATTAAGATTAGGGCACTCCGCTATATACTAAGGGATCCCTAGGATAGTATTATAACTATTATTATTACTAATCCTAAAATTATATAAAGTTATCCGCTAGATACTTATATTATTAGTTATTTAGGTTATTAACTTCTATATATTATAGTTAGGTCCCTTAGATACTTATATTCCCCTAATAGGTTCCGCCTTATTAGCCTCTAGTTAGGTATTAGTTATAATCCTCTAGTTTATAATATTCTTATTAGCTCTATAATTAATAAGCGTAGTACTAGTCTTCTAGCTACTTATAGCTTAGACCTATATCGTCGCTTTAATATAATATAGCTAGTTACTACCTTATTAAACTATATATATTACTACTTATTCCTCTTCTAGTTATTTACTAGGGTAGGGTTTCCCTTTATAGTAGGGGTAGCTATACTTTTTATAATATAGGTACCTTAGCGCGATATAGCCTTTCCTCTTATAACTATAATAGATAATTTCCTTCCTAGTATCTTATAATAGGTCCTTAGTATCCTCTTAGTAGTTATTAGTATTATTATAATCCCTATAGGTCTATCCCTTTAGGGCCTCGGTTTATTCCCTCTAATTAAGGGTTTAGCCCTCTAGTTATTATCCCTTATTATTAGCCCCCTAGTCCCTTACTAGTATATTATATATCTATATATTAACTATAAGTTTAATATTTCTAGCTCTAGTATTAAGGTTAAGCTATGACTTTAGTAACCTATTTATTATAACGTAGTACTAGAGCTTAGGGTCTAGCTTAGCTATTATATTAGCTACTTAGACCTACTCTATTTATTAATAGGGGCTCTCTGCCTTATATCCCTTTATAGTAATTAATAAAGCTCTAGTATAATTACCCTAGTGATTAGTAGGTCTACTTAAGCTAGGTTTATATACTAAGGGTCCTAGACCCTATATTAGCTATACTATTAGTTAACTAGTCCTTTATTATCACTTAAGTAATATCCTTTACCTTATTACTATAGTTAATAGAGAGGTATAAGGTCTATTACTTCGCTACTAGTCCCTCTAGATACCTAGTAATAAATAGTACCTTTTCGAGGTTTAATATAATCTTATTTATCTTAAATAATATATTAAAGTTAAATATAAATTAATTAAAATTAGTCTAGGTACCCCCTTTATACTTAAGTATTAGGAGATACTTCCCCTAAAGCTCTAATTAATACTTCTTTAATTTATTACTAATAACTACCTAGTAAGTAATAGGGTTACTTACTAGGGTTAATAGTTAGCTAGCCCTTAAGGCTTTAAGATATTCCTATTTACGCTTTAGCTACCCCTTCTTTTCTTCCTCTTTAATAAGCTAATTTAATTTAGCCTCTATTAATTAATTACTTAGTCCCCTATTAGTACCCTTATTACTATTATATTTAATAGGCGTCTTATCCTAGGTTTAGCTATTTAGCTACTCCTATCTAATAGGGGATCTTAAAAGTAATATTATATTTATCTCCTTAATAGACCTATAAGTAGGTATTATATTATTATATATTACTCTACTCTAATAGTTTATACCCCTATTAATATAAGTAAGAGAGAAGAATATATTATAAATAGGTATAATATAGAGTAATAGAGTTAATATAGTTAGATATAGCTAATATTAGATATTCTTCTCTAGCCCTCTAGTCTACTAGGTAAGGGCTAGAGGGCTTATCTAGTAGTTACCTAGTACCTCCCTATATCTCCTAACTCCTATAGACTTCCCTGCTTAACCCGCTAAGCCCTTTTCCCTGCGATATTATCCTAGCTCGTGATATGAAGTCTCTCTCTAGCAAGTACGTGATAAATCTGTTGAGACCGCCCTGGGCTGCTTTGTGAAGAATGTTGTTGCTATCCGCATCTCTGGCTTCGGGATTGAGATCATTGTCGATTAAGAACTTGAGAATCGCTTCGTCCTGCGAAAAACCAAGATCAAGATTTGGAATCAGGTCTAGAAGGACAGCTCTGTCATCTTGAGGATCAAGATCTTATATAGCCTCTAAGACATCCGTCAGGAATGGGCTCAAACAGAGAACCCAAACCCAGCTTAGGGAAATGCAAGTTCCAAAAGCGTAATTAAATAAGGATTTCTGGATGTCATTCAACCTCTCGCGAAGGTCTCGGGGTTCATTCGATTTTCTGAGGTTGCCATTCATTGGCTTCTTGTTAAAAAGCCAGTGATCGGAACAAACGTCGAGCCAGCTTATCGTGCTTAAAATGTATAGCGGAATGTAGCATGCGATCGAAGTCGGGAGCGTGGCAATCGATCTCAAGACTTGGAAATGTCAGAATGAAGTCGACCCCACGTATGTCGGCGGCATCTAAGAACTTGGATAGCAGGCATTCTTCGTTATCATCGACAGCATTGATATCGTTTCCTCGCTGAGCAATGCTCAGGTTCACTCTGAATGGGACCAATAGTTCGAGTATTCCGAATGCCTGACGCTCCTTGAGTCGTTCGACGCCCCTCGAGGTTGTCCACCACGTTCTCATGGCACCATTAACGTGGTTCCTGAAAGAGATGGATAATTGACCATGAGCTTGCCAAAAGTGATAGCCCCAGTGGAAAGCGGCATACTTGAAGAAAAAGAAATTCATCTCCATGTACAGCGTGAACTCGTAGTGAGGTCCGGAAAATTCGTTTTCAACAGCTTGCTGTATCTTTGGCTGGGACAGGTAGTAACAGCAGGCCTCGGTCATCACCTTTTGCACACTTGGAAAGCAAGCTGCATATTCTCGTTGAAAGTACTCGCTCACTGTGTAGTGAGATGCGCGGACAATCCTGGCCGGGGTGGAAAATGGTCTGCGGCCCCAAATGTCTTCAACGATCAGAAGTCCCTGACAGCATTGTATGATGATATCAGCGCTTGGTAGGTCTCCCTCCTCGACTCCCTCTGGTTCATCGCCCAGCTCGTCCTGATAGAGATTCAAAACGGCAAGGGCGTGCTGAATTTCTGGGAGCAAAAGCTGGCCTTGGGCACCAAAGAACAATGATAAAGTTCTCTCGGCCAGTATCCTGTCAGATTCTTCTTGCTGTCTGATTCTCTTGAGCGTGAGGTTATATGAGTCCTGGATTTTTCTCGGCAGTTCTTCGAGGTATCGGCGCAGTATTCTCTCCGATATCGCGTGAGAAAGACTGTTCATGTGATATTTCGCCATTAGAAAGCTAGCAGTTCCAGGTTAGGTAATGAATTCTGCACCATCTCCGAACCTACTCACCTTCCTTTAGCTTTCTCAAGGACTTTAGACACGATTTCTCGCCTGTCGTGATACCTTCAGCATCGCCCGTTCCCAGCGCGGCACGTGACTAATATTAACTCTAGAGCGACCTTTTTCTAGGGGTCGCTCCTCTAACTATAGTTATAAGTAACTATATTATAGCTACTCTTATTATGATAGAATAAGCTCTTTAATAACTATAAATATAGCCTTATAAGATATTTCTTAATAATTATAAGCCTAGCTCTAACTAGACCTCTAACTTATTATTTTAAAATAAGCTTTTATTACTAAAAGTACTTATTAAAACTTATCTCTCCTATTCCTTCTTTATTCCTTAATATATATTATTATATGGCCTCTGGCCACTGCATAGTGATTTTACCTGCTTAAGTGTAATAGACCTTCTAACTCCGCGCCTCCTAATAATATATAGCCTTCGGTCACGTGATTATAACTTTCCTAACTATAGCTATACTTATATATACCCTACTAAATAGCCTCACGATCTTTAACTTTATATTAATAATAACGTGGTTTTTAATTATTATAGACTACGAAACTATCGACTTTTCCTCTTATATACTACCCGCGCTGCTATTAAATACCGCCTCTATTACTACTTCGTCCGCTAGAAGTCGTTACTATCTTTAGTGAGCAGCGTCCTATATATTAGCTATTTTAGACTTTATTGATTTATATAGTTAAAGCAGTCCTCTTATTCAATCGGGTTAGCTAAGGCCTTTACTATGCCGTTATTAGCAACGCTCTCTCTATATTATAGTTAGCGCAAGCTATACTTACTAATATTCCCCTAAGGGGCCTGGGCTACCTCTGCCTTAATAGTATAGAGGACCTGCTTAAAGAAGGGCTACTCTATAGGGTATATAATAACCTACCTAGCTTCTATTACTAAGTCTACTTACTTAGCTATAATATAATAGTAAGTATCCCCTCTAGGGGTATTAATAAGAGCCCTCTTAAGGGCTATATTAATAATATACTCTTTATATATAATAGAGTAGTTAAAAAAGGAGCGGGGTTTATTAATTATATTAATACTAAACTCTCTAGTAAGCTCTTATATATTATTAGTATTAAAGGGTATACTTTATATAAGCTTAGCGTTTTTATATATAAGGTCTAGTACTAATATAGTTAAGAGATAAGAATAAGGAAGAGGGAGAGGTATAAAGCCCTACTTATAATAATAGAGCTTCTTATACTTCTAGCTATAAGAACCTCTTAGGAAAGACCTCTTTAGTTAAGGAGTTACCTCTTATATAATAGTATTTACCTTACTAGAAGGTTAACCTTTTAAGTTAAGGAGTTATCTTATATAGTAGCTTTTATAGTACTTTTAGTACCTTACTAGAAGGTTAATCTTTTAGGTTAAGGAGCTATCTTATATAATAGCTTTCGTAGCACCTTACTAGAAGGTTTAGCGAGGGCGTTTCTAGGCTACGAGAGCCTTAGTAGCCCGTTTAGCTTTAATATAATTAGCCCTAGTATAGCGCGTATCTAACTTTATATAAGGGTTTGCTTGCGAGTAATAGGAACGTATAGGGTTCCTATATTATTTTCCTTAACTAGTAGAGGGTATAAGTTAAAATGCCTATATAGTATTTCCTAAATTATGCCTACGAACTAGGTGAATTTGTTATAGTCTTTTTGCGAAGGGGCTGCGGCGTAACTCCGAGCTTAATATATTATTATATCTTCTATTACTATTATAATAATATTATACTACCTAACTATATATAGGGATTTTACTACTTAGTATATTATAATCTAAGCTAAAGCTTAGGCTACTAGAGTTTAGAAGTATATTAACTTAGATAACTCTAAGGGATCTTTATACCTAGGTAAGACCTTATTAGAAACCCTAACCCTTAATATATATATTATTTATTAAAACTAGGATATTAATACCTAGTACTTATAAGAAAAGAGCGCTTATATTTAATATATTACTCTACTTAACTAGGACGCTTTAGAAGAAGCTACTTTTAATATTACTTTTAGGACTACTCCTAAGTCTATTACTAGAATATAAATAATAAATAAATTATAACCCCTTTAGCCTCTAGCTACCTTAGTTATAATTAATAAGAATATTATAAATATTAGAAAGGGCTAGAACCAATAGGAACCAGAAAGATAACAAATAATATAGCTCTACCTATAAATAAGTAAGAATATTAAAAGTAAGCTTAAAAGATATATAGAATAATTTGCAGATCTAACTAAAAGAGATTATCTAAATTAAGCATAGATTTGCTAAGAAAATAATAAAAAATAAGATATAAGGTTATTAAAGTACTAATTATAATAATATATCTACTATCTTCCTATCTACTATACTCCTCTCTTCTATACTCTACTTTATAATCTTCTTATAATAAGTTTATATACTAAGGGAGTTTTTTAAATATTATATAGCTAAGTCTATCTTATCTTATTCTAATTATCCCCTTAAGACTCTTTATAATATTATAAAGGAGAGTCTTAAAAGATAAATAAAACTATTTTATAAAAATAGTAAATAAACTCTATTTATAGATCTAATTTATTAATAATATCTTCTAAGCAGGCGATCTTATTATTAAGAAGGTCTCTTAGGTTTAACTATCTTTTATTATAAGTTATATCTTAATAATAGCCTTATTACTTTTTCCTCTTTATTATACTCCTTATCCTACTCTAATCCTTAGTATAGCTAAAACTACTTACCTTATCGCACTAGGTATAAGAAGTTATAATAAAATACTCCCTTAGGCGTATTCTACTTAATCTAATCCTACTAGTTAACTCTCTACTAGATATAATCTATATAGCTATAATTATACTTATTTAAAGGACTAGGCCTCTTAAGATATAATAATATATCTATAAGTATAGTTCTTAAGCGTTACTTAATAATTATACTATAACTTAGTATCTATAAGACCTATAACTAAAGCTAATACCTAAGGTATTTAAGCTTATTATCTAGTATTTTAAATAAAGTAGATCTAGATAATACTAATAATCTATAAATAGGTTAAGGAATATTTACTATAGGAGATAGCGTAATATTATTATTATTTCTAAAGTCTATTATATTATTATTTATAAGCAAAGGAGTAAGAGGGTATAAAGGGAAGAAAGGTACTTTCTTAAAGTCTTCTTAGCTTAATAGGGTATCTTATAGAGCTATACTACTATTAATAGTTAAGTTATAGAACTCTATAGTAATTATAAATATATATTAAGT